>JAYJMB010068782.1:0-24555 GCA_036873735.1 Pouteria campechiana
TATATATTTAGACAAACTCTTTCAAGCTTACATTCTTTAGAATATAGAAATGATATCTCTTTGAAGCATATAATTTTATCTTAACAATTATAAATATGATCCAATGTAGTACAATATGATAAGCTAAGTTAATTGCAATATGGATCATAATAATTTTCGTCATTTTTCTGATAGCTTGCAAATGTGCTTGCATATTGATTATCCAATTTAAAATACATACTCTTCAAGCATATTTGATTATATCTCAAGCTTTCTAAATTATCAACATCATTATCATGTATCAAGTCTAAAAAAGTTTTATTGTTATCAAAATCATGCACATAATTCTAACTCAACAAAATTTTATGCATTGGTTTTCAAAACATACTTTTACACATTGGTATTCAAAGCTCACCAATAACCTTATTGGTTTCTAAGCTAACCAATAAACTTATCCAAGATCAGCAAACCCCTTACTTTCTATCTTATACAAAGAATGTTGTATAATAAAAAGGCCTCTTGCACTGGTTAATTTGTATAGAAATAAAGTGCAATAGAAATAAATATAGATCAACAAATTCAAAGTGTCTCTCTCTGAAAGATTGCTAAAGGAATGTTCATTGATTGTAGATTGCTTTTTTGCTTAGTGGAGTTGGAAAAAAATTTTAATGTCTAAATAAATGCTCTTGTCTTCTTCTCAAATTTTCTAACTTGTCTTACTTCTTAGAATGTCCTTTCTTTACTCCTTTAAAATTGGATTCAAAATCTTTCCATTGGAAAAGACGACGTTCATTAAATGTGAGCAGATTGTGAAGATTTTTTTTTTGTTGAAGCTCTCTCGTAGGTTCTCAAGTTTGAAGGTTATTCGGCAAAGTCTGACTTTAGTCTTTATGTTTAGAGTTAAGATTTTAAACATGCTTAAGTCATTCATCTTGCAACAAACTTCCTTTAGCTATATCCGAAAATGATCCATCATGTCCGAAATTGATTAGCCATGTCCAAAGTTAATATTTTGAAATTGGACTAGCACAAAATGATCGTGGTCACACAACGTAATTTTGGCTATGTTTGGAAGTGAGTTGGCAATGTCCAAAGTTAATATTTCAGACTTACCATCATCAGTAATGGTAATGTCTGTAAGTTAGCACTTGGGATTTTTGGACTTGGACTTCTAAGATGCACTTGGTTTCTCTCTTAAACAATGTTTGAACTTAGTTCTACTATAGTGTCCGAATTCAAATTTGCAATGTCCGAACTTGGCTTTTGTAATGCCCCACCCACCCGGGGCCGTTACTCTATTTTACACCATAAATCCACATAATCATACCATGATTTTCCCACTTTCAGGGTAGGAGTGCTCGGGTCCCATTCTTGGACATCTGTACATTTCTTTATTTCCTTTTCAAATTTACTAATTTTTACTAGGATTTTTACTAAAAATTCAATGGAGTTTCCCCTAAAATGTCAAGAATAGTACTTGATATACATCATTTATCAAATATAAAAATATGAATTAATAAATGTAAAATAATGATCTAAACTAGCCCATTTTATCCACAACCTAGTACCTATAGCACACCATGATGGCACTACACTTTAAGGGAAACATATCATGTTATCACCATGTTATACATCATTACTTAAAAAGTGCCAATCCACCTCTTTAATACATCAATCTAAATCCTTTAATTACGATTGCATAAATACACCCTGAAAATTTCAAATATAATTATACAAAGGGATTCCAAACCCCACATTCACACACACCAACCAAAGGTCTTCAGTCTCTCTCATAATTCCTTTGTTTGCCCTATCAAATAAAAATTTAAATAAGAAAGTGTGAGTCTGGGCAACTTAGTAAGTAGGCACAAGTAATAAAAATCAATAATCAATTCATAGTAGCTTGTTTCAATTCAATCATGATCAAAGACATATTACTCTAATCATACTATAAGGCTTAATCATTAATTCAACAAATCCAATAACATTCAACTATAATTCTCATCGCTCCAATTATATAACCATGTTAATGTCAATAATATAGATTCATTAATTAATACTATTATAGAGAATTGCAATCATTCCCATCTAATTAATCAATCCTCAATTTTAACATATAACAAAGGGATAATCTCTATGGAACACCTTGGTGTTGAAATTTGGGAGAAATGTTTTGCATTCCAGTAAATTGAGGAATTGAGGCGATACACAGTGTTTTATAAAGAAATTTGTTATGGAAACCTAAATTGAACAAAGAGAATGACTTTAGTAGTAGTTTCGAGTGAAATTGACCCAAGTAGTGATTTTAAGTTAAGTCATGTATATGACTTTAGCAACTAAAGAAACATGCTTATTAGGCATAATGCGAAATGTATGAGGTTTTAAATTGAACTTTAGAAACACTCTTTCAATTTTGAATCATTGAGTTGAATGTTCCGCAAAAAGAACTGAAATGGTGAATTTGGGAAAAAGGCATATCTATGATCAATGTGAATGGTCTAAGATAGTTATTATGTGTAGTGTAATGTGTGTGAAACATTAGTTTAAGTTTGGATGTAACTTGGAATGAAAATGGCATATGGAGTTAATTATGACAGAAAATTTAGTTAAAAAGAACTTAATAAGTGATTCTTGATAATTGACCTCAAATGAAGTGGAAAATAGAATGAGTATATTTTATTTCATGTATGTGATGTTTAGGGAATCTTGTTTTAAGACTTGGATGCATTCTAGAATGGAAATGGCATGTGAAGTCCTTTATAGCAGAAAATTTAGAGAAATTTGGTTAAAAACAAATAAATGAGTGGTTTTTGAAATTTAACTTCAAATATAGTGATAAATAGCATAAACAAATCTTATTTCATGTATGTGATATGTGAGAAGTGATTATTGAGAGATTTGACGTGTTTTATATAAAATGGGGCTATAAATGATTTTTCATAAGTGTAAAAGCTGAATTTTGAAAAAGGGTTTATTGTGATTGAATGTGGACATCGATAATGGATTAATTTAAAAATGTGTTCAACATAAAAGTTGCAGGTCATACAATTATCTATCAAATGGAACAAAAATCACTCAATTCCTATTTATTTTGAGAAAGTTATGATTAATAGACTGAAGCTATTCCAAATGACTGAAAAATAATGAGATGAATGTGATGGGTCAACATTATGGAAATTTTTGTTAGCTGATTTAGAACAAGTTTTTAAGATAAAAGTTATATCTAGTAAATTTATCTTTCCAATTCATTAAAAATTAGGTCATTTAGACATCATATACAAAAAGTTATGATCAAAATACTATCACTTTGTCAAATAGAAAGAGCTTGCCGCAACAAGACTCCAAAAAATGACATTTTGGCAACCAGTGAGGGATTGCCTTGGCAAGACTTTTCCTTATTGCGGTAGGATCATTTTTATGCCATGGAAATGTCCCAAAATTTCCCATTTTGGTCATCTAGCAAGATCTTATCACGACAAGGCTTTTCCCTGCTGCGGCAAGAGTTTGCTGACACACTGGAGCACCATAAAAACTCAACTTTTTAACCCACAAACTCGTTCTGTTTCATTATTTTCCATTTTGCTTCTTCTCCCATGCCTCAAAATCATTCCCTAGACTCTGTTTAGCATGATTCCATGATTATTTAGCTAGTGAATTCTTATTTTAAGTAAAAATCCATTGTTTCTTGAAAATGATGATAAACCCAACTGTTGGGTTTGTTTCTGGTAAGATGATTTTTCCCATCCAAATTTCAATTTTTGCTTAGCTAGGGTTTTATAAATTCCATGAACAACGATTTTTGGAAAAAATTTCATGATGTATGTTGTATAAATCATGGGGAAAATCATTTAACTATGTTTAATAACATGTTAGAACTGATTTGGGCATAAAAATTGGATTTTGGGGTTATTAGGGTTTCTATGAATGGAAATTTTTAGGGAAAATGATAAATTTGCTATAGAAATCATGGGGGAAATGGTTGTATGGGTTGATTATAGTGATTTGGATATAATAATCCATGGATTTGGCTTGCTTGGGTTTCTACCCAATCTGTGAATAGCGATTTTTGCCCAATTTAGTAGTTTATAAGTATTAATTATGGGGGTAATGATTAAGACATGAATTAAATTATTTTGGAATTTGTTTGAGTTATTTGGGAATGAAAATTTTGATTTTTAGACAAGAACCGAAAATGGGTTAAAAAAGATTTTGATTTTAAAATGATTAAGTGAAAAATTGGGCAAGTTAAGGACTTAACTACGGGTTTATTTTGATTAGTGAGGTTAATGACATAATAATTATATTGCATAAAGATTTGGATTCCATATAGTTAAATATGAAAATTAATTAAGATTCTCTATTGAGATATGGGTTTAGCCATAAATCATACTCATTGGTTGGGAAGAATTAGTTTGAGCTATATTTGTAATGAATGAGATTTTACCCTGCATAGGATGATCTAAGAAGGATGAAAAGGCATAAAATTGAAAGAATGATTGGGAGCTAATAACCTGACATAAGTAGGTGCCCATCTTTGATTAATTATATTATATGTTTGGAGATGAAAATCCCATTTGATTGCATCTGGGCATGGTTATTTTGGTTGGGGATTGTGAACGTCCCATATGTGTTAAAGATTGGTGTATTTAATTTGTTGCGATAGTGGGTATCCCTTGGTTTGGATTATTGATGTTCGTTGTATGATTATTATTCATATGTATGGTTGTTTATTGAAAGGGATGAAGAACATCCCATTGAATAGTATGTGTAATTTATGAAAATTGGTAATTGTGATAATGAAGTGCTAATGTTTGAGATACGACAATATTGAGTATGAATTTAGTTTCTTGTTGAAGTTGAATGTGATATATGTGGATTATTGATTATATTTTGTAATTACATGCCTACTTATTAAGTTGCCTGGACTCATGCTTTCTTATTTAGTTTTTTAGTTGACAGGCCACATGAAGATTTCCCAAATATGGATTATGATTGTTGAGCAAGATTGAAAACTCTTTAATTATGGTATTTTGATTTATATTTGGTCATATAATTTTATTGTATTTGAAGGATTCAAATGATGTATAATAAGATATAATGGCTTATCTTAATAATTTAATTATAGTTTGTTAATAAATTTTAAGGATGTAGACTGCCATCATGATTCTACCCAGATCTTAGGTTGTGGATAAGTGTGTGTGTTTTAGAATTTATATTGTAGCTATATTAATTTTGATAAATAATTATACAGGTTGAACCCTAATAATTTAGGGGATATGCTATCCATTTTTCTGTAGAAACTAGTCAAGTGTGGGATATCCAATACTCATTAACAAATATGGGATATCCAATATCCCCATCAAACCAAACAAGCCTGGATTCAAATCAATGGGATATTCATCATCCCCAACCAATCATACATTCACACAAGACAAGGGGCGCCTACTTACCTTAGGCCTTTAACTCCAAACCACTTTCCTCTAGCTCTATCTTTTCATCCTTCTAAGGTCATCCTTTCCAGGGCCACAATCCCATTTACTTAACCACTTGTAATCATGTACTCAATACATCATATTAACACTTCTTTCATAGCCAATTTTTAGGCTATGATCATCAAACATGTGATAAATATCAATTAAACTAACATTTCCCAATAGGGCATCATAAGAATTCTTCATTTCCTATTACATTGATTGTAATTAATATGGCTAATACTTAAATATCATTAAAATGACTCAGTTAGGCCTTTCATTCAATCAATTCATGGCTTACATAGTTCATATGCTAAAAAACCCCCAATTTGACCTAAACTAGGTCATGATTCAAAATTCAATTCACCAATCCAAATGACCCCAAAAAAGTCCTAGAACATCATAATCATTTCCCCCATGTTTATTTATACATAAGTTCATCCTTTTTCCAAAAATATTATTATTCATAATTAGGTAGAAACCCTAGCTTAGCAAAATCAAGATTTTGCTTACTCAATTAAGTCCTAAACCATCATTAAGTATGAATACATCATTTTTCCCATGATTACTATGTCAAATTCATCATTTTTCTTCAAAATTTCTAAATTCTCAAAACCTAACCTAAGAAAATCAGAAATAAGAAGGGAAAAACCAACTTACCAAGAAATCCATGCAGGGCTTTCTCTCATGGACATAAATCCAAGCCCAAAACTCCAATTGGCACCATCCATTTGAAGGAAACTTGATTTTTCTCCCAATTGCATATTTCAAATCACTAAATGTTGTGTTTAAATGAAAGATTACATAATTTACTAGCTAGGTAAGATGATTTTCTAGCTAAATAGGCAAGAAACAAAGCAAAATGGGGTTAGGGAATGAAAGGGGAAGAAATGGAACGAAACGGGAGAAAATGAAATGGAATAGGGGGGGTGAAAAGTCAGTTCCCCCCTTTTATAACCACTGATTGGCACCGCCAGCACTACCATACTGCCCAAATTCCCATTTTCCATCACAATCTGGTGACAGATTGGGCGCCACTAGTGCCAACCTGCTGCCGGCCAAGAGACATTTTCGTATTTAATCCATAACTTCCTCATACCATATCCAAATTGAGTTATTCTTATTGCATTAGAAATATATTTGTAATATATAAATTTTTTATTTTGATTAGTTTTCTAATTCAGTCTCCAACTGTGGATAATTTAACGTCATAGTGATACCATTTGTTTTATCCCAATTTATAGCTCTAGAGACATCCATAGTATTTTAACTCAAAATTTCTCATAAAATATCCAATTCATGTGATTCTTGATTCATTGTCTGGGAAATTTCAAGGCTACAACTTTTATGTTGAGTACATTTTCTTAATTATTCATATTATATGCCAAAAAGTGGGTACAAGTGGCACCTATATTGTTTTCAGCTTCTTTCAACATATATTGATGTATAATCAAATCCCAAAATCTTGCGATATTACATTTGCACCCCAAATAACTTTATAAATCCAATTACTCCTATACCTTATCATCGCAAAATCATTATTTCATAACATTATTCTCATCCTAAACTCAGTTGATAACTTATACTAATCCAATTGCAGAAATTTGGCTTTGTACGTATAAAATATCACCCATAATCCCATTTAATATAAACTATTTCAAATATCACAAAAATCACTTCCCATACATCACATGCATCAATTGAAATATGTTCATGCTATTCATCATCTCATTTGAGGCTAATTGCCAAATATTGCCTGTTCAGTTCTTTTTAACCAAAATTTTTCTCTATAGGTAACTCAATAAGTCATTCTTATTCCAATTGCATCCAATGCTCATGTAAATGTTTCACACACATTACAATATATATAATGACCATATTAGATCATTCACATAGATCATAAACAAGCTTTTGGTCAAATTCACCACTTGGGTTCTTTTTCTTCTTATTGCATTGCTACAGTTCAAAATGATGAAATTTGTAAAATTCATAGACCAAACTCTACCAATATCCATTTCAGCAGATTTGACAAACCTTAAACATCATATAAAGTCATTCATAACTTCAAATTTCTGTGTGTTGGTGGAAATCATCTATTGAATCCTTTTTATTCAATATTCACATCAATAATTCAAAATTGCAAAATTATTTCAAAATTTCAATTCAATCTCTCATAAATATCACATTATACATTAATTATGCTTCACTAATCACTCAAGTCATATATGTGACTTTACTCAAAATCATTAAATGAGTTCACTTCACCCAAGAACTATGAATGAAATCATTTTATTTGTACAATTCGGTTTCTATAGCAATTTCTTTGCAAAACACTTTTTTATCACCTCAGTTCCTCACTACATTGAAATGCAAAAACAATTTAACTTATTTTTAACACCCTAGGTGTTACAGCTATGAATTTCCAACATCTTAGCTTCATGTTCAGCAATGTCCAAATCTGATTCTAAGTCCGAGATTGGCTTTGCCGTGTCTGTACTTGCTACTTTAGTGTCCAAATTTTGCTTGAGTCTCTTAACTTAAATTATTTTCTACATTTTAAAGCCTTGTTTCGGTCTGAATTTGAGCACTTGTCTAAATCACTTTGGCAGTGCTTTGAGGCAAATTTGAAAGTTATTTCACATATGTTTTTCAAAGTTTTTATGTCATTCTTTCTCATTTGAGCATTTATGTTTTCTTCCTTTTAATGTTGTGGATCTTTTCTCTGATATGGTATTGTATGCGCTGTGCACTTATATTATTTCCCTAACATATTGTTTATCATTGTACACTTGGAAAATATTGATCAGTTGCTTAAACATTCACGCATGTGCTTTTACTCATCATAAAAACTTGGCTGGCTATACTTATTAATCATCAAAATCAATCCAACTATAGGAGGTTTGGTTCAACAAAGTGGATGTCATGACACTTAGCTTCTGGAATCCTTACTGTCATGGATGGGTGTCATGGCATTTGGTTGCTAGTTAGTTGCTACGGTGGATGCATCACATGAATGTCGCGGCACTAGAATTGGATGCCGCAACACTTGAATTCTAGATTTTTTTGCTCCTTGTCACTTTGGATTGTTGCTGGATGTGCTCGACCTGGAAAAAAAGATTCATGCATATTATTACTGGAGAAATTAACTAATATTTGATGAAAAATTGAAATTAGCTAACTAAAACTAAAGTAAAGAAGCTTAATTCTACTAACGAGGCAATTAACAATTAAACTAATGCAAAATTATGCAAAAGTGGTTGAGAAACTTGGGTTGCCTCCCAAGAAGTGCTTAAGTTAAAGTCATCAGCCAAACTCTTCCTCTATTAGGGTCATTTGAGCATGATAATCATCTTGAGGTGATCAACAACACTCTCATAGTATGGCTTCAGGTGTTGTCCATTAACTTTGAAGCTTCCTTTCTCATCATAATGAAGCTCTATAGCGCCATAAGGAAACACTCTTGTTACTATGAATGGGCCTAATCATTTTCATCTGTGTTTTCTAGGAAACAACCAAAGCCTAGAATTGTATAGCAACACTTTCTAGCCTGGTGAAAATTCCTTTCTTTGAATGTACTTGTTGTGCCATGCTTTGGACCGCTCCTTGTAAATTTTAGCATTCTCATATGCATCATTGCAGAACTCATCCATCTCATTGAGTTGCAAAAGACGTTTCCGCTTAGCTACATCCGTACTCATGTTCAGCTGTTTCATTGCCTAGTACTCTCGATGTTCCAATTCCCCAAGAGATGACATGCTTTTCCACAAAACAACCTATAAGGTGACATTCCTATAGCTGTCTTGAAGGCAATCTGATATGCCCACAGAGAATGATTTAGCTTCTTAACCCAGTCTTTGTAGGAATTTTGTACTATTTTCTCTAGAATTTGCTTTAGTTCTCTATTAGAGATCTTTGCTTGTCCATTTATTTGAGGATGATAGGCCAGTGCTATTTTGGGCTTGACTCCATATTTTGATAGAAGAGCTTCAAATTGTTTGTTGCAAAAGTGGCTTCCTTCATCACTAATAATAACTCTCAGAGTTCCAAATCTTGCGAAGATGTATTTTCATAGAAAATTTAACACTACCTTCCCATCATTAATGTGAGTAGCTACTACCTCCACCCAGTTTGAAACATAGCCCACTATAAAAAGGACGTACTTGTTGTTGTATGAAGAAGGAAATGAACTCATGAAATCAATGCGCCACACATCAAAAAACTTAATTTCCAAAATATTTTTCAAGGGAGTTTTGTTTCTTCTTAAGATGTTTTCAGACCTTTGACACCAATTATATGCAATAAGAAAAGCGTGGATGCCTTTAAATATTGTTGGCCAATAGAAATTTGACTATAAAACCTATGCCGTTGTCCAATTTTCTCCAAAATGACCTCCACACTCAAGCATATGACAGTGCTTGAAAATATCTTCCATCTCCTTCTTTGGTACACATCTTCTTATGATTTGATCAGCATAATGCTTATAGAGAATTTGATCTTCCCAATAGTAATGCTTTACATCAGATAAGAACTTTTTCTTTTGGTGAGAAGATAATTTAGAAAGTATGATCTTTCTTGCAAGAAATTTCAGCAAGTCGCAAGTCTGCATACCATGGAAGAGAATTTTGTTGAAGTGATGGCCAATAGTTGTTCATTAGGGAATTGATCATCAATTGGAGGTTTCTACAATCCTTTATCTTCTTATGATTTGTCATGCCCCACCTTCCGAGGCGCGACTTCATTTTTCCATGTAAATTCACCAAAATTTGCCCACTTTTAGGGTGGGGTGCTTTGCCCAAAATTTGGCAGAGCTTAACCTAAATAGATAGGTCTAACCTATACAGTTATATATCACAGAAATAAAATAATAATATAGATTCTAAATACAAATATCCACTATACCATAGTTACCCAAGATCAAGGTAAATCATGATGGAAATACACCTAAGGGGACTTTAATTGATTTAACAGAATCATAAATACTTTACCCGGACATGCCAATATTTCACTTTTACATCATTGGAATATTTTGAATAACATATACAATCATAATTCCACAATTACAAATAAAATTTACAATTCCTTCTCATTATACATGATTTACGATCATTCGAATACAAGGATTCAACATTTAAATTTCAAACACAAAGGAATTCCAATCCCACTAAAATATTAAAACATTATGTCACAAGGTACATTTACTTCTCAAATAATTTACTCTTCAATGTTTTCTGTCATTGTAATCTTCCATGGCTTGACCTGCCAACTAAAAAAATAAACAGGGGTGAGTCTAAACAGAGTTAATAAGTAGATTGTATAATAAACAATAATCAATAATAGGGATCCCTCAGGTATACCTATTTGCATTCCACACATATAAAATCCAATCCATAACAAAATCTCATTCGAATCATACATTTTGAAATTTCAAATTCCCAATTCACATATTCAAATTTAGGATATTCACAATCCTTAACATAATGAAGGATCAAATTAGCTAAGGGATAATCTATCCCTCCCAATCAAGCATACATTACATTTCATTTTGATGGGATGTTCAACATCCCCCCTCATTCTTACAAATTCTAACACAAAATAGGGAATAATCACCATCCCTTCATTCCATTCATACATTCACATATCATAACATAACTTAGGAGATAATGATTATCTCCATTCAATTAAATAAACATATAAATACAGTCTATTTACTTTACCGACAAATTGTCTCCATAATGTCACAAGCTCCACAGCTTCCCAACCATATGCAATTTGCCCTCTACACACAAATAGGCCATTCATTTACAAAGGCAACTTTGCCTAATTCACATCAAATCAATATAGAACAAATCCTAAATACAGTGGTCAGTCCAATTACATGCCATAGCCATATCATTTTGTATATGACATGATCATTACTTAAACACCTTTAAAACAACTCAATTAAGTATTTCTTTCAACTAATTGATGGCTTACATAGCCTATACACAATTTCCTTAGTTAACCTAAACTAGGTCATAATTGAATATCCATTTTCACAAGTTCAAATCACCCTATATAAATCTCCAAAGCATCATAACTTATAAATTACATATTTCTCCCATGCTTTACACAATAATCCATATCCAATTCCTTACAAAAATAACTATTCATGAATAATATGAAACCTTAACAATGAAAATTCATGATTTTCAAACCTAATTCACTCCTAATTTATGGCAATTAACTCAATACTCATTTTATCCATAATTACTCATATCGTTTTCTTCTAAAATTTACTTTTTGCAATTTTATATAAAACCCTAGTTTACGGAAATCTCAAATTTGGACAGGAAAGAGTATCATAGCATGGAATCCATACATGAAATCCTCCCATAAATATGCTTCCAAGACCACAGCTCCAAGTAGCACCATCTAATTGCACCTAACAGCATCTTCTTCTCCTATCCACGAATCCAACAGTTGGATTTTATCATCTTCATCAAGAAACAATGGATTCTCACTTAAAATAGGAATCCCCTATCTAAATCATGGTGGAATCATGCTAAAAGGGGTCTAGCGAATGATTTTGGGGCTTGGGAGAAGAAACGGAACAAATTTGGGGCTTAAAACATCGCATTTTTTTGGTACTCTGGCACACCATCTGGCCTATGTCATGACACAGAATTCATTGACTACCCAGTGTTGTGACATAGAAAACCTATGTTATGACACAAGAATTCAATGTCATGTCGCGGCATTGAATTCCTGTGTCGCGACATTAACATGCTGCCCCAATGTATAGTTAGTAGTTTGAGTATAAATGTTAGATACGATATCCAAATAACCTAATTTTTGGGGCATTATAAAGATATATCAAGGGATAAAACTTTTATGTTAACAAATCTTTCCAAATCATCCCACAAACATGCTAGAAAGTTTCATAAGTTTGACCCATTCCATTCATCTCATTATTTTTTAGTCATTTAGAATAGCTTCAGTGTATTAGTCATAACTTCCTCACATGACATCGAAATCAAGTGATTATTTTGATATTAGATAGATAATTTCATGATATAAAACTTAAATGTTGAACACTTTTTCAAATTAGTCCATTATCAAAGTAAAAATTCAGTCACAATGATCCCATTTTTTCGGATTCGGCTTTTACACTTATAAAAGATCACCATAGCCTCATTTTACATAAAACATTTCAAATCTATTAATAATCACTTCCCACATATAAAATACATGAAATGAATTATTGTGTACCATTCACTACCTCATTTGAGGTCAATTATCAAAAATCACCTATTCAGTTCATTTTACCGATCATTTTCTACTATAAACAATTCCATAAGCCATTTTCATTCCAAATTGCATCCAATGCTCAAAACAGTGTTCCACACACATCACAATACATAATGTCCCTTATTGGCCATTCATATAGGCCATCAACATGCTTTTTTCTGAATTCACCATTCCAATTCTTTTTCTTCTTATAGCCAATATATAATTTAAATTTATGAAATTCAACAAACTCTATTCATGTCCATATAAGAAATTTTGCAATCACCTCAAACATCATATAAGGCTATTCATATATGTTATAAATATGCTTTTGCTCAATTTCACTACTTAAACCTTTCTCCCATTATAATTTCACAAAATTCATGAAATTCCCTAATTTTTACTATTTATAGAAACCCTATCTTGGTAAAAATCATGATTTCTTATGCCAAATCATTCCCAATACCTCATTAAGCATGTATAAATCAGGTTTCTCATAATTTCAATATCAATTTTATCATTTTTCCCAAATTTATAAAAAATGATAAAACCCTAGTTCAACCAAAATTCAAATTCAGATTGGGAAAAACATACTTACACTGTGAATTAAGCATGACTGACACCCATAGATGAAGATCCAAGCTCCATGCTCCCATTGGCATCTTGCATTTGAAGAAAATTGGCTCTTCTTCCACTGCTTATTGTAAAAACATCAAAAAACAGGTGCTTGAGTGATTACTCATCTGAATCATCGTGTTCCCTAGCTAATCAAGTAAAGAATTTAGCTAAACGGGGTCTAGGGACATGAGAATGGTGTTAGGGAAGAAGAATGGAATGGAAAATGAAAAACTAAATGGGTTTCAAAAATTCAATTTTTTTGGGTACTCCAGCGTGCTAGCGAGCCCTTGCCGTGGCAGAGAAAAGCCTTGCTGAGGCAAGGTCTTGTTGGATGGCCAAAATGTGCAATTCTGGAGCCTTTCCATAGCAAAAAATTGCCTTGCCATGACAAAAAAATTTCTTGCCATGGCAAGGCCTTGCTAGATGCCAAAAACGTGATTTTCTAGAGGCTTGCCACGATAGAGAAAAGCCTTGTTGCGGCAAGAAAATTTTATCTCAAGACGGTTTAGTATTTCGAGCCTAAATTTTGCATATGATGTCCAAATGACCTAATTTTTGAGGCATTGGAAAATAAATTCAAGGGATACAACTTTAATGCTAACAAAGTCTCCCAAATAAGCCACAAAATATGTTAAAAAGTTTAATAAACTTGACCCATCTCATTCACCTCGTTATTTTTTAGTCATTTAGAATAGTTTTGGTGTATTAGCCATAACTTCCTCATATGATATTGGAATCAAGTTATTTTTATTCCATTGGATAGATAATTTCATGACCTAAAACTTTTATGTTTTATACATTTTCAAAATATACCATTATCCATGTCAAAAATTAATCACAGTGAACCCTTTTTCAAATTCAGCATTTACACTTATGAAAGATCACTATAGCCCCCTTTTTATATAAAACATTTCAAATCTCCCAATAATCACTTCCCATACATCACATATATAAAATGAATTATTTTCATACTATTCACTATCTCATTTGAGGTCAATTATGAAAAATCACCTATTTAGTTGTTTTTAACCGAATTTTCTACTATAAGTGACTCCATAGGCCATTTTCATTCCAAAATGCATCCAAAACTTAAACTGATGTTTCACACACATTACAATATAAATGATGACTATTTTAGATCCTTTGTATAGCTCAAATATATGCTTTTGCTCAAATTCACCTATTCAGTTCTTTTTACATAACTTTCAGCTTAATAGTTCAAAATTCCAAAATTATCTCAAAATTTTGATTCAATATCTCATATACATCACATTATACATAATAGTCATGCTACATTAGTCATTCAAGTCATATACATGACTTTACTTAAAATCATTACTTGGGTTCATGTCACTTCATTCAGTCTTCCATAGCAATTTCTTTATAAAACACTGTATATCACCTCAATCCTCACTTTACTGAAATGCAAAAAATTTTCCCCAAATTTCAACACCACAGGTGTTGCAACATCAATGAGGGTCCTGCTAGCATTATAGATGGCATGGAATACTCTTTTCTTTCACTTCCCTAGAACCACTCCAACTTCATAATCACTTACATCACACATTAACTAGAACAGTTTGTTCCACTCACGGGCAACAACAATGGGTGCTAAGATAAGCTTTTCTTTGAGGATCTTAAATGCCTTTGTACAATCTTCAATGAACGCAAAATGTGTGCCTTATACAAGTAGATTAGACAATGGTTAAAAAATTTAGAGAAGTCTTTGATAAATCTTCTATTAAATCCCAAATGCCCAAGAAATCTCTGGATTCCTTTAATTGAAGTAGGTGGCGGGAGTTTTTCTATTATCTTTATTTTATCCCTATCAACCCCAATTCCTTTACATACTATTTGATGCCCCAAAACAATATCTTCTTTCAATAGGAATTGATATTTTTCCCAATTCAGCATAAGGTTTGTTTGTTCACATCTTCGCAAGACCAATTCTGAAATTTTTTAGGCAATGATCAAAAGATTTACCAATACAGAGAAATTATCCATAAAACTTTAATGATTTCCTCCACCATATCAGAGAATATAGCCATCATACACCTTTGAAAATTCATTGGCGCATTGCATAGACCAAAAGGCATTCTTCTGAAGGTGAATGTAACAATGGCCATGTAAATGTGGTCTTTTTTTGGTCTTCTGAACTAATGGTTATTTGATTATATCCTGAATAGCCATCATAGAAGCAGTAATAATCAAATGCAACTAGACAATCCAACATTTGATCAATGAATGGAAATGGGAAGTGATCTTTTCTTGTAGTAGTATTCAACTTCCTATAATCAATGTATATCTTCTATCATGTGACTGTTCTTAATGGAATCAATTCATTGTTATCATTTTTCACTACTATCATTCCTCCTTTCTTTGGGACCACTTGCACAAGGTTGACCCATGAACTATCTTATATAGGATAAATCACACCTACATCTAGCCATTTCAAAATTTCCTCGCGAACACTTCTTTCATTGTTAGATTCAATCTTCTTTAAGCTTACATAGATGGTCTACAATTCTCTTCCATTAAAATTATGTGCATTCATAAGGCTGGGTTGATTTCTTTCAGATCAGAGATGGAACATCCAATAGCTGACTTGTACTTCCTAAGAACTCGTAGTAATTTTTCTTCTTTTTTTGTAGACAAGCTAGACAACATTATCACTGGCAGCGAAGAGGATTCTCCCAAGAATGCATAATGTAGATGGTTTGGAAGATGTTTTCACTCAAGTGTTGATGGTTTCACAATTAAAGGAATAAATTGATGAAGGCCTTGTCCCAAATTTTCAAAGTATGTTTCGATTATTGGGACTAGAAGAATTCAACGAGTACACAACTTCTGTGATCTCTTCTTCCTCAAGAGTAGAGTGAGTTGGATGAGTTAAACTACTTCCTAGTGGATCTTCTAATTTCTCAAATTTTGTGATATTAAAGTATCCATTGAGTCTATCAAAAAACAACTGTCACTTGCTGCCAAATACTTGATTGCATTGAATACTTTAAATATTGTTTCATCATCCTGCACCCAAAGCTTCAATTTACCTTTCTACACATCAATCAATGCTCTCCCTATAGCCATGAATGGTCTCCATAATATGATAGAGACATCTTTATCTTCTTCCATGTCAAGCACCACAAAGTTTGCAGGAAGTATAAACCTATTAGTCTTGATAAGTACATCTTCAATAACGCCTCTTGGATGCTTAATGGATCTAGGGGTGCAATTCAGGGAGGGTCAACCTGAACTTGTTTGGCACTAGATTGAGACAGGATTCCTGGCTTGTGGTCAGGTTGGTTTCAAATTTCTAGCCCAAATTGAAAATCCAGGTTAGGTGGGTTAATGTGGTAAAAAATCAACCTAATCTAGATTAGTAATACACATATATATATATATAACTTATCCCTATCCCACCCCACACCCTAATTGCATTGCGCCCTACCTCCATCTCCATGTCCGATGAACCGAGAGCTCCCTACCACTCCCATTTGCCCAAACCCTACCCCTCTCCCACCCCACTCTCCCTACCTCTGCTGTGCTTGGCTCCATTTCCTGCTCTAATTCTGACAAATCTTGTTTACCTACCTCTGCTTGTGCTCAGCTCCATCTCCCTACCTCTAGTTGATAAGTTGGCAACTATCTTGCTCACTCCCTACATCTGCTTGGCTCCGTCTCCCTATTTGAGTCTCAAGAACCTAGAACTCCATCTCCCCACATCCCCACCCCTGTTTCTCTAATGTTAGCAATGCCCATCTTGCCAATGACTCACCAGCTGTAAGCATCCATAACCATCAGTGCATCCACTCATTTATTGTCGGTGATGTCCATCTCACCAGTGTCTCATTTGCTGCAAGTAGCCACAGCCATCAAGGTATCCACTCACCTACTATCGATAACTCATTTGCCCACAGCAACCATCCTGGGGCTATAATGTCCACTGGTTTATGTCTTGGGGCTAACCTTACCAGTGTAAATCTTCTGATTGTGAGTGCTCCTCTTCCAGGTTTTTATTTTATTTCTTTCTTTTTCTTTAAATTCTTTTTTTATTTTTGCTTTAGGATTCTACTAATGGGTTTTGACTCTAGCTGTGGGCTATAGACATTAATGAGTATGCTTGTAAAAGTCTCAAGCACAACCACCCAGAGACTTAGGTATAGTTTTTTCTACTTATTGCCACAACTATCTTTCCTTTTATGTTGTTCTTTATTTTTGTTTAATGATACAATTTTTAAAGATGATTTAAAATGTTTCAAGTGAGAAATGAGTTGGCAAATGATTTTTTGGCTTTGCTAAAAGAATGGGAGAAGCTTTGTGACCAGTTTGGTTTGAAAGGCACAAAGAAGGTTCATGCACTAAGCACTATGATTGACTTTGATGATGATGAGCAAAGGGCTGAGGATTCCAATAAAATCCTTGGTGAATTTGAAGTAAAAACGTTTGTGGGTATTTGCTTTGGCAAGATATGTCAGGATTATTATGGTGATTTTAATAATAACAAAACTTGTATTAAAATACAATATATGTGTGCTTAAATCATTAACAATCATATGCATATTTATGATTCGATAAATGTTAATTGATAATGTGAAATGTATACATAAGCATAATTATTTAATTAAGCAAGCATACATCTTTTACTTCATGGTGTGTTTAATCTTAAGTTATCATTCTTTAATGTGTTAATTTGTTGAATCATATTTAGCACCATAATCTATTAAACTTTTACATTATGTACTTAAATAGAGATTTATATTATCCTTACTCTACAACATGTTCGAAATCATATAAGGAAAAAATACATTCTAATTAAATTATATATCTGAAAGCTAATAATGTGGCAAATGCAAAAAAAAAACCTCTATGTAGGATAACAATCATCTGCAACCACCTGCCATAACTATCTGTTATGTTCCAAAGAGATTAATTGTTGAAAATCACAAAACAAGAAGAAAACAAGGCTTCAAAGATGAGCTACAAGAAGCTTGCTTTGTCTGTTAAATCTAAAGAGAAAACTTCCCCAGACAAATGCAATCACAAATAGCTGAAGACAAAGCCATGAACAAGAAGCATAAAGCTATTCGAGAAATTCAAATTATCGATTAGCTAGAGTTTGTTTGAGTCCAAGCAAGAAGGAGTAATCTTTTCAAGGGTTTAGACAAATGAAGAAAGAGAAAGAAGTAGCCACCCAAACAATCCTGCACAAAGAGAAAAGACTTTGTCTTACCAGCAAAGCAAGAAGAAAGAATTTGCCCAAGGATAAAAAAGCAAGTTGTATAGACAAAGTGAAGCAACTTCGTCTAAGCAAAGACAAACAAATCAAGAATGAAGTAAGAAGCAAGAAAAAAGTTGTAGAAACAAACTTAATATGTTGTAGAACAAATGAGGATTTCAACTTTGTTTGTAGAATCAAATTTGTCTATTACTTACTATAGATGAAGTGGAAGCTGCACAGTGAGCATAGACGAACCTGCACAAACAAAATAGCTACTTGGACAAGTGAACTTCAATGTAGAGGCAAATTCATTTGCAACTTACTACAAACAAACCTATAAATGAAGTGCAAAGCCTAATTTGTCTAAGGCAAAGTAAACTAAAGTTTGTCTGTCACTTACAACTGACAAATAGGGAGCAAAAGAAGAACATAATACTTCATCTGTTTGAACAGACAAAGTAGAATTTGTCTATCGATCAACAAAGTTTGTCTGTCGATTTGTTCAACTTTATTTATTGCGCTAGAGTTCATTTGTTACTTATAACGGATAAAGCGTATTCATGAAGGATCGATTGAAAAACAAATCTCATGGAGGAATTTATCTAAAAATTATAGCAAATAAAATAAAGCTTGTCGATTGATCAGTTGGACTTCATCCACTAGAGTTCATCTGTTATTTATAGTAGACAAATCACACTCATGAAGGATTGACTAATAGACAAACTGATGGGAGAATTCATCTAAAGCTTATGATAGACAAAAGCAAATATAGAGAGACCATGACTTGTTAGAGGAAAATTGAATTATATGACTAGCATCTAAATGGCATTTGCATCCGCGCTTTCATTTTATAGAGTCATTTCAGCTACCATTTCTGGCAACAAGCAGCACTACAAGTTTTTAGCTATGTTAAGTCAAAGTGAGAAGAGATATTTTAGCAATAGCTTATCTTTTTGTCTGTAAAAGAACAACAATGTAGCAACTTGAAAAAAGTAAGAAGACATGCACTCCAACAATAGAATTCTCAACGGTCTTCTTCATTCATTTTTGCTCTTATTTCTGCATTCAATGGAACCCATCTTCTCCGATGGTTGAAATTATGAAGAAGCTACTTAAGGAGAAAAGGTGGAACGGTTCAAGGAGGTGAAGGAAAATATTTCAAATGAGCTTAATCTTATGGAAATCCTTCCACCCATGGCTAAGAGCTTAAACCGTCATCTATCTTTTATGGGCTTCAATCTGCATATTCTTAAGGCCATTGAGTCTATATTTTGGGTAGATCTTTTTGTATTGATAGTACTGTAATAGATCTCATCTTCCCCTCTGCTTCAGTGCATATTAGTCTTTGGTTGAACTGAAAACTAGTGAATTTGTGGTGAGCTCAGAAAAATCACTTTGTATAAGTTATTGCTGAGTTCTGAAAAACCATCAAGTTAGCTGGTATCTTCAAAATTAGTGAATTTCCTATTGAGCTCATGAAAACCAAAAGACTATTGAGAACAATATGTTTATAGCCCCTAGAGGTGGAATCCAGAAGAGTGTTGGGAATAATAATTTATGCCCCCTGAAGTTGGAATCTAGAAGAGTGTTGAGAATACTTGTTTATGCCCCCCAAAGTTGGAATCTAGAAGAGTGCTAGGAGCACTATTGTAATTTCATTATATAAGATATAGTAGAACCTAAGGCACAATGAGCGTGTAATCTTGGAAGAGTGGATGTAGGGATGGGGTTCCCAAACCACTAACAAAATCATGTTGTTTGTGTGTGTTTATTTATTTAATTTATCCTTCATGTACTTTACTATTTTATCATTCACTTTACATTACACCACACACAAGGGAAATGATCTAATTGTGGTTAAGCAATAAATTTTTATATACCCAATTCACCCCTCCCCTCTCGTCTTAGGTTAAGCCATACTATGCGATTCTACAAGATAGATAACATCAACAAGTGCGGATTAAAATTTAAGGTATTTGCTATTCTCAGTACTAAATTATGTTCTCTTTGGTTACTTTGTCTAATAGATTTATATTATTTGCATTGTGATTCTAACTTTTGATGTTCTGGTGTGATAAATTGATGTCATTTCCATTGTTATTTTCTTTGAATGCCCATATACTCTCATTGTGCCTACACAAATACCCTTCGAAAATTCTACCCCATATTACTTTTTGGCTATTTAGATGAGTGCTTCAAAAATTGCAAAACAGAATAAAAGTGAAAAAATGCATTTGATTATTTGAAGAGACATCATGACATGATTTCCATCTAATTTAGTTGTATCCATATTCAAAGTAACACATTTTGATATACTAGATTTTTCCCTTAGTTGGATAGGTAATTTACTAATCAAACATTTGGCATTTGGTTTGGGTAGTTCTTATGTGTCACACAATCCAAGTTTATATGCAAGGTTGGGTCTCCATTCACAGCTTATTCTATTATTAAGTCTTTCTTTCCCTAACTCATTCACCCAGTTTGGTTTTCTTTTCACTTATTGTCAACCCGAATTATTGGCCCAAATTCCACCCACATAATTAAAGATAGGGTTAGGGTTGGGACAAGGTCAAATTGACCCACCATATATGTGTCAACATTATTATATACGATTTTGATGATAATAAAACTTGTATTAATACAAGAAACTTGTATGCTTAAATCTCTAACAATCATACGTATGATTATGAATTGATAAATATTAATTAATACAAATATATAATCATGAATGATCAATTATACAAGCATACATTCTTAAATTATGGTGTGTGTAACATTTATTACTCTTTACTGCATAAATTTGTTAAATCACACTAAGCACCATAATCACTTAAGCTTTCATATTATGTTTTTAATAGAGATGTATATTATCCTTGCTTCATACAATATTACAATCACATGAGGATAAAATATATTCTAATGTTATATATGAAAGCTAACAATGTAGCAAGTGCAGAAAAGTTCAAGCACAGGATCATGATTATCTGCAATAAACTGCCATAACTATCTACTACATTCCAAAAGAGTTGAACTGAAGAAAATAGAAGGTTTGAAGACATGCAATAAGAAAGGTTGCATTATAAAGCTTCCACAAACAAAAGCAATGGGAGAAAAATAAGGCTTTAAAGGTGAGCTGTAATGAGGTTACATTATCTGTCAATCTCAAAAAGAAAATTTCAATAGACAAAAGCAAGATAAAGATGTTGAAGACGAAGCCATGGTCAAAGGGCATAAAGTTATTCGCAAAACTTGAGCTATCCACACCGACCAGAAAAAGCTTGTTTGAGATGAAGAAAGAAGAGGACACTTAATCAAACACTCAGATAAAGGAAGACAGAAGAGCTTACTGCCTAGACAGTCATGCACAGAGAGAGGAAAACTTTGTCTGATCAACAGAGTTAGAAGAATGGATTCGTCTAAGGACAAAATAGCAATTTGAATAGATAAGGGAGTGCAATTTGAGCTGAGCCAAGACAAACATACTAAGAATGAAGAAACAAAGAAGTTTCAAGACAAAATCCCTTGTGTTGCTTAAACTGTGCAGAACAATTGAAGAACTTTACTTCGTCTATGGATCAAAAGTTTGTTTGTTATTTATGACAGAAAAAGCATCAGCCAAAGCAGAAGATGAAGTAGAAATTCCAGAGTGAGCATAGATGAAGCTAAACAAACAAAGAGCTACTTGGACCAAAATGAGCTTCAATAGACAAAGGCATGATCATCTACAACTTACAATAGACAAACCCATGCAACATGCAAAATACTCTATACAAGATAAAGCAAAACATAGTTTGTCTATCGCTTACATCAGATGAATACTACACTTCATTTGTTCGAGCAAGTTAAAGCAAGCTTCTTCTACCACCTCCAACAGACAATGAAGAACAAAAGAAGAATACTACACTTCGTCTATTAGAGCTAGACAAAGCAAATTTCATCTACCACCTCCAACAAACAAATGAAGGATAAAGGAAAAACATCTCACTTTGTCTATTCGTATAGAGGGAGAACTTTGTCAATCAATCAACCCAACTCCATTAGCACTATCCATAGTTAGTTTGTTATTTACAATAGACAAAGCACACATGCGAAGGATCAACCAACAAATAAATATCCTGGAGGAATTCAGGCAGACAAAGCAAAGTTTGTCTATCAGTTAGTTCGACTTCATCTACGCTATTCAAAGTTTGTTTGCTACTTTTAATAGACAAATCACTCTTATGGAAGCTCAACTAACAAACAAACCTTAGAAGATTCCGTTTGCAACTTATGGCAAACAAATGCAAATAGGAAGAGGTCATGACTTGTCAGAGGAAAATTGATTTATGTGACTAACATTCCAATGACATCTACACTCGTGCCGACATTGTGCAGACTTATATCAGTCACCATTTTCGGCAATAAGTGGAGCTGCAAGGGTTTTCAAAGTTGTGACAGGTCAAACAAGGAACACCTTCTATCATAGATTATTCTCCTCTTTGACTGACGATGTAGCAGCTTGAGACAAATCAGAAAGACTTGTACTTCAACGCCTAAAATTTAAACGGGCTTATTCATTTAATGCTGCTCTCATTTCTGTGTTCAATGGGACCCATTTTCTCCAATGGTCGAAAAATATGAAGAATCTATTTAAGGAGAAAAGGTGGGATGATTCAAAGGTGGTGAAGGAATACTTGTTAGATGAGCTTAACCTTATGTAAATCCTTCTACCCATGGCCAAGAGCTTAAACCTTCAGTTATCTATCCTTGAGCTTAAACCCATATCCTTATGGCCATTGTCTTTACAAATGGGAAGATCTTATGTATTACATAGAGCTGAAAGAGAGATCAAATCTTCCCCTATGCTTGAGAGAAATACTATGTAAAAGTGTATAAGTTTTCTAGTAAACTTGAAACCAAAGAGTTGTAGGTAAGCTCTAGAAAAACCAATAAGTTTGTTGGTGATCTTCGAAACCAGTGAGTTTGTGGTGAGCTCATAAAAACCATATTATATGAGTTTTTGGCGACTTCTGGAAAACTAACAAGTTTGCTAGTGACCTTTGAAACCAGTGAGTTTGTGGTGAGCTTATAAAAACAATATTGTATGAGTTGTTGGTGACTTTTGGAAAACTAATAAGTTTGCTAGCAATCTTTAAAACCAGTGAGTGCCTTGGTGAGCCCATGAAAACTAGAATAGCATTGAGAGCACTATGTATTTCTATTATATTGGATATAATGGAACCCAAGGCACAATGAGTATGTGCTCTTGGAAGAGTGGATGTAAGGACATGGTCCTGAATCACTATAAAAATTGTTTTGTTTATGTGCATGTGTTTGCCCATTTGTTTTATTCTTCATGCATTTTATTGTTTCAATTATTCATTTTTATCACACCACACACAAGCATGAAAAGTGGAAAATGATCTAATAGGGTTTAAGTAATGAATTTTTATTTACCCAATTCACCCCTCCCCTCTTGGATTAAGCCATCCTATGGGAACCTACAAGTGTTATCAGAGCAGGCTCGATAAACAATTCTAGTAACCCATTTGGCTTACCCATCAATTTCATCTTCTATGTTCTTCAAAGAGTAGACCTTCTCCTGTATTCAAATTTTGATAGATTAAACTCTATATAATGGAAAAGGAGATTGGAAACATTTCTTATGGTCAATTGATTTTCATTTATGAAAAATTATTTGTATTGGCATAAGTGAGAATGAAACGAGAGCAGAGCTGAAAATGTTGAAAACTAACTATATGCTCTCTATCCCACCATTTGTAAGTATGTCTTGGTGTAAGGCCCTGAAAAATTTTACAAATGCAAATTTTTGCTATTGTAAAGTTTTGGTAACTTTTGTCTGGTCGATAGGTTGTATAATTAAAGTTTTGAGAAAATTATTATGAAAAGGTTATGAAATTGAGTAGATTATTGATATAAACACTATTGTAATACTACAGTGTGAGGTGTATGGTGTATTTGGAATGAAAATTGTATGGTGGTGTGGTGGATTCATTGTCATCA
>JAYJMB010068793.1:0-24554 GCA_036873735.1 Pouteria campechiana
ATTATAGGGAAAACTTTGCCAAAATTTTGATAAAATCCCATTACGGGTGCCAGGGTGAGAAAGTGAAACTCGACTACACCACCCTAAAAGTGGGCAGATCGATGTGAAAATCAGGTCAAATGCCCACCATCGTGCCTCGAAAAGCGGGGCGTGATAGCTAGCTTTTCTTATATTCATGAACAATGTATATCCAAGAAGTAGAGCAGTAACAGATATCTCTAAAAAAGATGCCAGAATCATGTGGGCATTGAAGAACAGAAGAAAGTTAGGCTTAGCCAACATCATGATAAAGCATATTCACTTGATCAAAGGCACAACAAGGTTTCTTTTGCCTTATGGAATGGCCTTGACCAAGCTGATCACAGAAGCAGGAATAGATCTCTCTAATGAGAATGAAGAGCTTTCTAAAAGTACGGACAAACTGGATGAAAAAGCAATGATAAGAATGGGCTTTACACAAACTAAACAAGGTTGAATCTCTGAAAAACCAAGAAGAGTAACTCAGATAAAAAGATCTAGACCTAAAGAAAGTTTAGAAATGAGAGATGCTATAGAACAGGCCACTGAGCTAAGATAAGAAACCCCCTCTCTCGATGAAAAAGAAAGAATTGAAAGATAAGATTTTTTCACCAATAGAAAAAGAAGAATTCTCCAGGAAAAAAGAACAAACAGAATCTGTGAGAATAAAAGATGCTGAGAAACAAAGGATTAATGTTGAAGAAATAGTAGAAGAAATTTTGAGAGAGAATATATATAAAGAAATAGTAGCAACACACTCACCTTCACACACACCCTCACCTATCAGACCTACTCGCACTCATCAACTATCTACCTCATCTATTCCCACATCCCAACCTATGTCAAAGGATCTAGAAGACAGAATAACCATGATAGAACACTTCATGCAAACCTTAGCTCTCCAAATAAATGAAACAAATTATGTTCTTTCAACTGTCATGTCTTTCATGATTCTTAGAGCCAATAGGATTGATCAAAGGCTTGATAGGCTTGATCAGAGACTTGATTCTCTTCAAGCCCTGGTAGAATCATTTCAAAGTTAAACCCACTATTTTCACTTCACTTCACCTCAAACTCATTTCACTCCTCCTCCAACTCACTTTCCATTGCCTCCGCACCATTTCTCTCCATCAAGACCCAGCTCACCAATAGCAGTAATGTCTTCACCTTCACCTTCTCATTCATCATCACTCTTTATTATTCAAGAGGTTGCTCAGCCCATGAGTCGACCTTCTAACGTGACTTCTATCATCCCTTACATTCCCCTTTAACAAGCATAAACTTCTCCACCATCACCACCTCCATCCGTTCTAACCTTAGAAAATAATACTCACACTCCCTCAAATGAGTATTATATCTGAATTCCATCCCAACTCTGCAATTCCAATATTTTCTGAAATTTATCAGTTCAGGAGATATAATACCTGACAAAATTGAGGACATTCCACCCGAGTGGGACAATCCTCTTAACCATCCACCAAACTTCAGACCTCCTCTAGACTGCATGTATCCTCCCTCTCCACCACAAAAGTCACCTTAAAGCAAACTTATTGATGATAATTTTGATGTTATTCTTCATCTATCTAATCTAATCATGATGACTTTTTTCGAGTTCGAAGCCATATCAGAACTCAATTTTGAAGTTCTCAAAACATTGTTATTCCCAAACAAGAATTACCATTTCTAGAACTTGAGGATCCTAACCTTCTTCATAGGATTCTCCTTCTTCCAAATCATCCTTTGACTCCAAAAAACCACACCATTACTATTCCAAATAAGGAGTCAATTTTGCAGGAGTATTCTGAGTCACTCCTTCAAATGCTTCCAACTTCCAAACCTGTCAGAAAAGTGTTTCCATCTCCCACTGGTCCTAATCAACTCTTCATTATGACTTTGGAAGAAAATTCATTCTACAATAATGCCAATCTTAAGGCAATTGCTGATAATTTACCTCTTCCTTATCCTCAAATGAAAGATCCTTCTCTTCAACACAGACTGAAAACAATTCAGCCTACACCAGTGGCATTTCAAAAATTTTCTCCCAAAATAGAAACCAGAAAATCACCTGCAGTTCCCAAACCCAAGACTGTCCCAAAGCCAAAATCAACCCCAAAACCAAAAACAAAACCTTCATCTCAGTCATCCACTTCCAAATAAAAGAGAAAGCCTTGAATTCCACCTCCTAAAGAACATAAGAAGGCTCCTCTGGAAAGAATCACAATGCACTATCAAGAGTATATTGCAAGAATGAATGACAATACAAAAGCTCTCTCAAAAGAGCTTCCTGTAACTTTTCCTGAATTGTTGGATCCAACCTACAGAGATAGAATCAACTTCATTTTTGTATCAAGTTGCGGAAACACAGCTTATACACATGAGTCACCTATAGCTCTTGCAAAGGATCTATTTTTCATCCCTCCTCCTCCACCAAAAAGAGCTAGAACATCAAAGCCCTCTCCCAAACCATCTTCTTCTAAACCCAGGCCACATCTTCCACCTCTTTAAGATGTCTTTTTCAATTATAAGAGAAAACCTAAATGAATCTGCTGTCTTTTACATTTTTTCTCTCTAATATAATTTTTTTGGTCAATGCAAAGTTCAATATTTATATGCATTTTTTTGTCACATACTGCTACTTATTTCCCACCTTTCTGTCATAAAAAGGGGGAGAAATGTGAGTGTTATAATAGGGAGAAAATGTGAAATAAAATATGATATCCAGTGAATGTAATGTAAATGTATGAAATGTGATATGGCAATGCAAAATTTATGCTGTATGAAATATAACTAAATTATGTGCATCAATTCAGGGGGAGCTACACTAATTTAGTAAATATAAATTTTTTTATTTTGCAAAATAAGTTGTTCTAAGTTTAACTATTAGACAAACTTTAAAGGGTACATCGCTTACAGTTTTGTCATCATCAAAAAGGGGGAGAATGTTGAGCATATTATTAGTTTGATTTTGATGATGAACATTCTTCATGTGTGTTTTGATGATAAGCAAAAATATAAGTGAAACATTAAGGTACTAACAATCTGTTTTAAAAAATGTTACGAAAATATTAACAATAAAAGGAAGAAATAAAGAAATGCTCATTAAAAATAGGTATATGAATTACATATATACCTAAATCAATAAAATAGAAATTGTTAAATATTGAAGACATGCTTCAGAAAAAACAAGAGTAACTTCGGAGTCTTTTCAAACATGCTTCGGAGTGGTTTGAAATGCTTTAGAGCAGTTATAATAAACTTCAAAGATATTTGGGAACTCTTTGGAGATGTTCGAGGATACTTCAAAGAACATTGAAAAAGCGTCAGAGTCTTCACAAAATATTTCAGAGACATTGCAACATACTTTGGAGAACATTGAAAAAGTATCAAAATCTTCACAGCAAGCTTCAAAGTAAAATTAAACACTTTAGAGAAGTTATAAGTATGTTTCAGAGAAAATTAGAAAGCTTCGGAGAAAATTGACAAAATTTTGGAAAAGACTAAAAAAGCTTCAGAGAAGATTGAAAAAGCTTCGGAGCAGTCACAGTGCACTTCGAAGTTCTTTTTCAAAACTTTGGAGATGTTACAGTGTGCTTGAGAGATAATCAAAAAAAGCTTTGGAAGTGTCAAGTATGCTTCGGAGATGTCACAGTACGCTTCGGAAACAACAAGACAAGCTTCAAAGTAAACAGATATGCTTCAGAGAACTTTCGGTCGCTTCAGAGAAATTTGAGGCACGCTTCAGAGAATTTTGAGGCACGCTTTAGAGAACTTTGAGGCACGCTTCAGAGAACTTTGAGTCACTTCAGAAAACTTTGGGTCATGCTTTGGATATGTTTTTCAAAACTTCGGATCACTTTTCTAAAGATATTAAAAATTTTAAAAATTTAAACTTCTCTCTACAAAAACTTGTCGCAACTAAAAAGGATTTTAATCACTTTGGAGAATCTAAAGAAAATAATTAAGATTATCCAAAATCAATCTAAACATCACCTATTCACTTGTCTCTTCGGAATACTTAATACGAAAGTGAATATTTAAAAAAGTCAATGACAGAAATAGCAAACTGATACCAGATTGCAGCAAAGTCAGACGTCAGACAAAAGATAAGGTAAAGAAAAATATTTTTAAACATTTGAATGCCTGCCAAAGTCAGCAACAGAAAAATCTCTCTAAACCTATAAAAGAGATATTTAAAAACAAAAAGAAAACAACCGATTGAATATCATTCAAACATTGCTGATTACATGAAGAGCATTCAAAATCTTCTTTTAAAAGTTCAACCCCAACAGATACAACTCATTTAGAGCTCTCAAAGTTCAAATCTTTTCTCAATCAAGGAGTTTGAATCTTTCACTCTTACTGCTTATTCATTTACTTGGAATTCTGAATTTATGTATAAGACTACCTAAGTAAGAGGCATTAATCTATACACTTTACGTTAGTGTTTGACAAGACAAGTAGACTGCTTGGTGTTTATGTATTGAGATAAGCAAGTAAGGAACTTGCTGAAAGGGTGTAAGTTTGTTGGTGAGCTTTGAAAACCAACAAGTTATGAAAGTTTCTGGTTA
The DNA here is from genome assembly GCA_036873735.1 of Pouteria campechiana. Lineage (NCBI taxonomy): Eukaryota > Viridiplantae > Streptophyta > Magnoliopsida > Ericales > Sapotaceae > Pouteria > Pouteria campechiana. The sequence continues at coordinate 4,587 of JAYJMB010068793.1, forward strand.
GTTTAGAAGACCAGTAAGTTGATTGATGAGCTTGTTGTAAAACCAACATGTATTTGGTCAGGTTGATCAAGGTATTAGTGGAATCTAAGTTCAGTAGAGAAGACTGACTCAGAGAAGTGAGTAGGAACCCAAGAAGGGCCGAACCACTATAAAAACCTTATGTTGTGTATTATGCAATATGTTTTACTTATTCATTTAGCACCACAATCATTTGATTTGCCTAAAAGTTTTAAAAGCTCAATTCACACCCCCCCCCTCCTCCCCGCCCCCCTCTTGAGCTACCATTGCATAAGGGACCAATAGTTGGGATGTGTATTAACATAAATGGTGAGTTGGGGCCATAAATTGATGAATTGTGAGTTTAACTAACTTGTTTATGACTTTAAATTGATGTTGATTTCATTAATAATTAAGTGTATGTGGCCCGAATATGAAATTCCCTTGTTATGCTATATTGAAATGTTATGATTTAAGGGATGCATGTGAAATGTTTGAGAAAATGCTTCAATGAAAAATAAAGTGTGTATAAAAAGGGTTTAAGTGCAACCCGAATACCCTAATGAAGGGGGATTAGTATTTGGGGTGCAACTAATTGTTTAAGAAGTTATTTTGAGGCTAAATATATTAAAAATGACTTATAGACAATGTTGAAAATATAAGAAATCTGCTACACCATTGTAAACATTGATAGCTAAGCTATGTACAATAAGTGTATGATGAAATGATTTAGTGGGAAACATATGTAATCGAATCATTATCGATGTAGGGCCATCATTATATGAATGGGAAGCAGAGTCAGTGAACGTGAAGATTGTGAAATGGTCCTCCATTAAGGTAAGTAGGCATTTATTTTCCTTTTGTGAATGTATCATTAGATGGGCATAACAAATATCTCATATTATGTTCACTGGCATGTATGAATGGATGGAAATAGTGAAAATCCCAGGAATTATTGTTTGATAGCCCAGACTCACGCCTTTATTTAAATTTTTAGCTGGTAAATCAAGCAGTAGAACCCTAGTAAGGGTTGGTGCACATGACCAAGATGAAAAGATATTATCCATGTTGATATGATAAAGTGGGATTGGAATCCTGTATGTGTACATAAAATTATAATTGATAAAATTTGATTGATATATGTAAAAAATAAATGTATAGGCATGTCATACTGATAATTGTTTAAGTTATCGTGAAGGGATTTTTTATTATTTCAATATATCTATTACCATCATGATGCGACTACGGTTCTGGACAACTGTGGGTAAGATGGGGGAGTTTGATTGTTCATGTTAATTATTTATAGTTAAGGAAATTTATTTCTATGACGAGTGCATGTACAAGTATAGATCTTAATATTGTAAGGTAGATTCTGCCAGATTTTTGGCAAAATATTTTTCTTAAAAAAAAGAAATTACAAGGTAATGGAAAAATGCATAGGCCCCAGGGCGAAGTGTGACAACTTATAACTTTGGGATTAAGTTGACTAGTAAAACCCAAGTTTGGAATTTGACTTGGAAAGTAAAGTAGTTAGAGATTGTCAAACCACTATAATTCTGTTTTCTTAATTTTATCTAAGTGGTTGATAATTTCTGTATTCTTAATTTTATCTGAGTGGTTGATATTGTGGTGCATTTGACATACTTTCATTGACTCTATTTGCTTAAGCCATAACATGGGACCAACAAATAGAAAGTAAAGTGCAAGCAAGTAATTCAATCACACATAGCAAACATGATATATAGTGGTTTAGAACAATCTCCCTACTCTACTCTATTAAGAACACACCCCTTGTATCTTGGGTTCCACTATCTTATTTAGAAAATACAATTAATGTCACCACACTCTTCTAAATTCTAACTCTATAAAGCATAAATAGTTTAGTAAAGTGATTGTGAGACACACTCGAACAATCTAATTGCTTTTCTTTATTCCAGTTCAAAGGGGCTTAAATACACTTTAATAAGTTGATTGTGAAATACACTCCAATAATCAAACTTATTTTTCTTAAGATTGGTCTCTTATACCAACTCAAGGAATACACAAATGTAAATAAGAAAGAAATTATACTTGTTGATTAGTGAATTAATGTAAGTGCTAAGGAAGCCTTTATGATCTTTATGTAGCTCACTTCATTGCAAAGGATCTTCCCTTATTGTTGATGAAGAAGGCCTTGAGTAGACAATATAAAGATTGTAAGCTCTTGGATGAGGATAATGAAGGTTTGGTGCTTTGGCATTGAGTTGCTTATATATTGAAGATTAAAGCTCAATCAATGACATTAGAATATCCCAACATTTCTTCTTTTATAAAATTTTCAAAATCTTGACTATTGAAAATGATTGGATTGCAATAAATACTTTGCAACATTCTAATTTTTCAATTATTGGAGTCGACAACTGGTATCGTGGGCGGTTATGATATTGGCTATGATCCAAGCAATATGGCAGGTGGTACGAAATACAACTACGGCTAAAAGCTTGGCTTTTTCCCAAACTAATGTCTTTATCTATTCGCAGGTGATACCACAAGCAACTGTGATATCGATTGCACTTCAGGCGGTACGCGCAGGCAATATTGGCTTGCCTTGCAATTCTTCTTCTAAGGCCTGCCAATATATGATAGTGCCTTGTGGTTGTATAGTGAGTGCATACCTTGATGGGACACCGCAAGCAGTATCCACGAGTGGCTCCAATGCGGCTACAAGGTGGCGACTACGACACTTTGATAATTTGCAAGCTTGATAACTTTCATATATATTTTCCAAATTATTTTTATTAATCATCAAAATATGAGTTATCACTTATATTTGCAAGTGGGAGCATTCACATATATTAGAATATGTAATACAATGAAAAGTATATTGGGAAAAAGACAAAATAAATATGTATTAAAGTATGTATTAGAAAAGTAAATAAAGTAAGTAGAATAATTGAAATTGATGATTAAGTAAAAAATATAGAGAGATAAATGATTGAAAAGATATATAAAAATAATTAAAATTTAGAGATAATGATTGAAATGTGATACATATTTGTTAATACCTTTGCTTGGTTAGAGTAATAGGGTATATAATAGAAATTGTGTAGTGATTATATACCCTAATACAAGGCTATGTATTCATCTAAATACATTAAACAAAAAAATTAAAATTTTAATTAAAAAAGTGAGGAAAAAGTTATGGACAAATGACATATGAATTAGAAAAATGAGGATGGAAAATTTAAAAAAATTAAAACGTGAACTCAAACCCTTGATTTCAAGGGTCTATTAGGACAAGGGTGTATTAGCTCACACTAGTTTATTATATATATATATTAATGCTTACACTATATGCAAAGTCAAACCGGTTTTATAAATTAATTACGTTAATCTCCCACTTGTGGGCTGATTTTAGACGCCAGTCGGAGGTTGGCACGTGTGTAAGAGATGTGGAGCGCTAACGATAACTAATTGATTCTTTCGGCCATTCATTCTCCCCGGGTCTTCGGTCATGACTTTTACCTTCCTCCCTCTCCCGGCCTACGTCGAAGAAGAAGAAGGCAAGAAAAAAAAAATGAAAATCCAAAATTATTTGAAACAGAGACAAAATCCATATTCCAACTTCCGGTGCTGAGATTTTTTTTCTGTATGATTTCTTTTTCTGAAAATCCGAGAAAAGGGAAATCAAAGGAAGCGGTATGAAGGAAAAACCAATGCGTAATCAAACAATTTATGGGTAATTCTTCTTGTACTCATTTTCTTATGTATTTCTTGGCAGTTAGCTGTTGCATTCTTCCACTGAATAGTTCTTCTTTTTCTCCCTTTAAAAATCGAAATTTTTTGCTTACGGAAGGAGATTGCGATACTAACTTCGATAGAATCGATGCTTACAGTCTCCCTCTTTCGTTTGCACACCCCCATTTTCAGATTCTGGAAATTAGGCTATGTTTGGATGGACTTACTGACACAAAAATGACCCTCCAAGAAAGGACTAGAAGAACACTTTTTTGGGGGGATCAGGAATTTATATTTTAGTTACCCATTGTGGTTTTTCAATTTCTGAAATTGAGAACCTGCTATTTGCATTCCCATGGTGGATATATTGAATCAAACAAACATCCTAACGTTTTATTCGAGATTTGGATTTTGTTCTTTGAATTCCCGAGGAAAGAAGTTAGACAAAAGAATAAAAATAAAAAATAAAAAAACGATTTTTTTCCTTTTTTTTCTTTTTATATTTCCTCCCATGCTCTTTGGTCTCAAGAAACTAGTACCTTCATTGCGGGAATCGAAATGTACGATTTGGAATCTCAAGATGGAAGCATTCATTCAAAGTACAGATAAAGCATGGGCTTTGTTGGTAGATATTGATGCACACGCCCATGTCTTTTGGTCTGGAGACACTTAATTTTTGATTTGGAGGTCGAATTATATCATTCTTTGTTCCCAAAACAGAAAAAAAGTGCATGTATTCAAAAGAACAAATAAAGTATTCCTTTTCTTAGAGCCTGTTCGTTTAGATGGAATGGATTGGAAAATATAGGGATGATGCCATCCATAAAGTTAATAAAGTTAAAATAAATAGGTATATAATGATTGAAAATATAGATAATAATAGAAAAATAGGGTTGTTGAAAGAAATATATGTCAAATTAAGGCTTGGAAAACGTGTCTTCCATGAAGTCATCCTCATTCCATTCCATCTAAACAAACAGGCTCATAGGAAATTGATATTTTTATGAACCTCTTGCATTTGGCAGACGCCCATGTTTAGGTTTTTGATATTGGAGTATTAGAATTTGCAGTTCGACAAATGGGTATGCATTGATATGAAAGTGAACCAAGTTTTCTTATTGGGGAATTGATGTTCAGGAAATTGATACTCAAACTTGCCCCCATTGATCAAAATCCCATTTTCTATTCTGGGATCAGGAATGGAGCAAGGGTGCATGCAAAGCCATGAACGTGGTTCTAAGCAGTGGCTGTCTTTCTATTAATTATTGTTGATTAAGTGCTGAGAAGAAGATGATGAAATGCTTATTTTCAGATTCTGATATGATTTTTCATGATTTGGGTGCAAAAATTCGGGGCCTGTAAATGACTTCCAGACTACAAAATGTTGATTCCAATGCTGCCCATTCGCTGCACGGTATGTTTTTCTGTCTTTCTTCTTCTTCTTTGGTTCCTTTCTGGGTACATAGGGCCTTTGACCACACAGAAATTCACTGAATGTTGTTGTTAATTTTCATAGCTGTTTTTGGGTTAATAATGTAGCACACTGGCTTCTGTTTTCCTTTTTTTTTTATTTTGTGTTGTGCATGTGCAATTGTGCATATCATCTCTTAACTGCCCTTCTATACCACCAGCTATCCAGACCAATGTGGTCCACCCAGAAAGCAAGGAATCCAACAATGACCATTCATCAGGTATTTCTTCTTCTTTCCTATAATGCACCTAAATAGACATTTATAGGATTATAAAATAGCTGTTTTATTATATACCAAATTCTTGTGGACATAAAACTTTTTGCTTTTTGCACATTCCAGCCTACAAATTGGGTTAACCACTGTGATTTTTGTGCCATTGGAACTAAACATTGTTAATGATTGGCTTACATGTTCCATTACAAGGCCTTTTTGCAACATCCTGGGGAAATTTGGCGTTCAGGTGCCTCGCATGTGGGGTGAATATCCTTCCATGTATGCATGTGTCATTGCTTACAACTCAGTATTTCCAACAGAAACAGATTTTTCTTTTTCACACAAATCAGTGGCTGTAACCTTTTATCACCAAGGAGTGGGAAAAATGTATGTGCTGAAAGGGTGGGTGTTCATTCCAAAAATGATTTTCTGCTGCCTTGCCTAGAAATTTCTGCACTGATGTAGCCGGTATCTCAACAATTTGATTAAGTGTAGCTATGGTTCCCACTGCACACCTTATTTCTGGCCTGTGCTTGCAAGCTACAGAGAAATCTCATCCAGGGCAGCATACATTCTCCCCTTGATAATGCATAACGGGGAGCTTTTAAAGGTTTGCCTTCTATCCAAGTTGAAACATGAGGATTTCCAAAAAAAGAAAATCAATTTTTTGAGCTCCTGAGAAAAAAATCCAGTTTTGTTTTTGCTTTGTTGACAATGTGCCAACTTCAGATTTGGCTTTGAAACCAGCTGTTCACTTTTCGGCTTCCATGATCACTGCTTAGAGGATTCTGTGTTTTCTTGTTTTCTTGTTTTCTTGTTTGTTAGCACTGGTCATAGAATGTGCCATATGCAAATTATTTTGTTGGCCCATGCACCTAGTGTGTGTTGATGCCTTAGTGTGCCCACATTCTTTGGATTACATTCACTTCACTTATCATGGGCCAACATGAAATACCCTTATCATCGATGATAGTAGCCAAACTGTAAAAAGTTGGCTTACCCTTTGACTATATGAGAAAAAGGTGGGATGGTTAGGGACATATTGTTGAAGACTCAACCAGCTTCAGCCAACTAATTATTGGCTGCAAATATCAGTCCCAGGCTCATTTGCTGGCCAGTTCATGCAGCCTACATTATGTCCACATCAGTGTGGGCTCAGCCTGAGGATACCAGACTGCCTCTAGTTTTTTGACAGCATCAACTAAGAATTAATTCAACATAATACCACTGTACTTCTTTAACATCAGAATATCAATCCAGGTCATCAAATCTTTTATTATTTTTTCTTTTTTTCCCTGCTAGTGTTGGCAGGTGGTTCACACAGATCGAAAAGTTAACTGTGATCATTTGATCTTGGTCATTGTCTTCTAGAAACGGAATAAAGAGAAGGGCTTTTGAGAACCTGATGAATTGGAAAAAAAAATGTCAGAATTAGCTTTTTTGTAAGTTGATAATTCATATATTTAGCAAAGTTTAGATTTGACTTAGAATATAAAAACCATATTGATAGATCTGAGATCATAAAGAATTAAAGGGTGGAATGTGAAAAAATCCCACCAATCAAGTCGGTAGCCAAAAAGTCATTTGCTTACACCATGGTTCTTCTCAGATGGCTGAGATTCGACCTCAGCACTTCCACCAAGAAAGCATGCAGTTTCATGTGGAGAAAAATGCCCTTGCTTACTATCATTATGGAAGTAGAAATTTTCTTTTCTTTTTCTCTCTTTGACAATTTTCTTTGGGATGTAATTGGCAACGCTTTCACTTCCACTTATTTCTTGCCCTGACTCTTGAATATCTTTCAGAATGAATTAAGAAGATTCAACTCATAGTTTGAAAGTATGATTTGATGCTAGCTGCTCCTAGCAGTGTCTACTGCATGTGTAACAAGATATCATTTCATGGTTTGTTCTCTTGAGGTAACTTGTATTTTTTAATTTAACAGGTCCATTGAGAAGGCTTGAAGGTTTGTTATCTAAACCGGGCAATAGGTTTTGTGCAGATTGCGACTCTCCAGATCCAAAATGGGTGTATGCATCTTCAATTCTGTCTTATTTACTTCTCAACTTGCCTGGCTTTACTGCTACTACTAGTTCATATGTCAATGTTTCAAGTTGATCTTTTGGTATTCTTGGAGAGTTAACTTGTGAGTAATCATGGGTATCACTTATGCTTCTAGGATTCCCAATCAACATGGCTACCAACTGGATTTTTATGCATTGCGGAGTCCATACTTCAAACCCACCTCTGTGGTTCTTACTTCTTACATACTGCTCAAGATATCCACAGTTAACTATCATCTTTGTGAACTCAGGTTCAAGATCAACTCATTGTGACAGCAAAGCAGCAATCCTTTTCAACTGTGTGATTTTCCCAAATGAGGGGTTCCCACCTTCTAGGCACCTGACCCTTGCGTAAATAGTCTTGTCTTGTTGCTCATAAGGCCCATGTTCTTCCTCTGGCTCTCAGAATTCTTGTATGCACTTTTTGTAACTGTCTGTTGTACATTGCATGATACTTCTAGAGTGTTTCTGAATGCATTTGCAGATACGCCTGTATAGTTTCACTGAAATTATAAATGTACTTACATATTTTGTAAAATTGCAAATAGTTTGTGCAAAATTTAAGGATATTTATGGATATGCCCACACCATCATACTCTGTGGTTGGTTAAAAGTTTAAAACTTTAACAGAACAACTATTTGATATTTTTCAAAATGCCTAGAATGCCTATACATCATCTGAGGATCCAAACACAAATGCTGCTTGAGCAATGGCTTCTGCATCCATCTCCTTGGACAAGGAGTTCCTAGTCCCCAACTCTATTACTGCCCCTGCAAATGCAACCTTCCCCAAAGAAAAGATTTTAAGAAGAAGAGTGTTAAAGCAGCAATTGACACTTGTTCATTGTAATGCATTATGATCATTTCATTCACCCAAGGTAGGCTGCTGGCATGGCACATTGAAGTTGCATCACCTTTATTTCTCAAGATCTAACAAGGATAATCATCATTTGGCAAGGGTTTGTGCAGGCTGCAGATATCTCTATAGCAAACATGTCAGTTATCCTGCCATTTGTGCTGTGAATCAATGTGGGTCGAAGTGAAGAACATTTCATTTTTACATCATTGCTCTGCCCGAAGGACCTCGAGCCCTCTTTTTTCTCCTTCTGCAACAGAATGCTGCCTCTAAACCTAAAAAATCAGTCCACAAAATTCAGCTGTCCATCACATGAACATCACTGCATTGACATCAATCTTACAATTCCTCTGCTAGTCCACCCTTGATCTGTGGGTCATCTTCATCCTCTCCTTTTTTGATCACAGCACCCCTTAGTCTCCCCAAGACACACCACTCCATCTCCACCAACCTCCTTGCCTACCCTGTATCCATATTCACCCTTGACTCCATTGAATTAATTGAAGATCTGAACTATACTTCTAGAATCCCCATTCTAGCTTTCATGGCTGCTACCTTCATTGCTATTGTTGTCTCTTGCATATCTAGGTCCCTGAAATGTGTGTTGCAATATCATGAATAGTTTGTCGAGACCATGAATTGCATCTGGATGTGGAGGTTTTTGCATGGAGTGAGCAAATTGTTATGCTGAGTTGGTTTTGAAGGAGCTGTCAATTGCGAAGAAGGTTATGTTGTTTGTGGTATAGAATTGAATGGTGATGTAAGGATTGCATCACTGGATACATGAGTGAGACTATATATTTCATTAGGGTTTACGTGGAGGAGGTGTTAGAGAAGATTGTACCATCGTTCTTAAAATATGCATGATGAAAAGGGGAAGGAGAAATGGCACAAATGGCAGAGGCTTTCAATTTCATAGAGGAGAAGGCAATTTTGGTATTATAAATCCACATTCGAAAGCTATCCAACAGACTCTAACAATATTGCTAACAAATATTTTTTAAAATTTTATTATTTATTTATTTTGCTTGGTGTATGTTCATGATAGTTTAAACTTTATATAAGTTAATTTGCAATTTCACAAATTATGTCAGTATATAAATAATTTTGGTCAAACTCTATTACTCTACTGGTCGATCTGCAATTATCCTGTTTTTAAACATTATCATAAGAGAATGACTACAATTCCATTCAATGGCATCAGGCTGCATCAAAAGTTTTCACTTTTCATTGATTTTTAAAGCATTGAATTCAATAGATTTGTAAGGGGGGACCACTCTTAGGAGCCCTGCCGCCTAAATTTTTGGCTAACGGCCATAAAAAATTATCTGCACATTAGGTTGGAGTTAGATTGCCTTGATCAGCACTGAAAGATAATCAATAGCAGTGAAAAAAATCCCTTGCAACTGCTTGTGATTTTCCAAAATGAAGGGCTCTCACTCACATATGAGCAGAGGCCCCTAGCATGAATAGCCTGTCTTGCAGTTTATAGCCAATGATTGAATAAAATTCTACTCCTCAACATATTAGAGACCCAGACAAACTGTAGCACACCTCAACATATTACCCGGGCAAGGATAGGTTTAGATTTCCTTAAGGCCCATGTTCCTCTTCAGACTCAGAATTGTCCTGCACATTTGGTAGAATTACCTGTTGTGCATTACATAGTACTTGTGGACTCTTTCTAAGGATCACCTAGTATTTCTAGGCTGCTTTTAAAAGTTATCATAGGATGATGGGTACAATTCCATTTGATGATATCAGGTTGCATCGAAAGCTTTGATTGATCTTCAAAATACTTGCTTTGACAGATTTATAAGAGGGAACAACTTTTGGGTGTGCTTCTGTGTAAATTTTGGGCTAAAGATCCATCATTAATTACTAGCACATTAAGTTATATAATTGGATGTCTTGGTTATCACTGAAAGATAACCAAATTTGGTATGAGATTGGGGTGTACAAACAACATTAGTCAAATGTTCTTTTTTTTTTTCTGACCATGCCAAGTCCATTTATCATCATAAGCTGTTTTCCCACTTACATAGGGTCAGCTATGTGGATCTTGTTCCGCTACTCGTCTTCAGTAAGCCCAAGCATTTTTGTGTCTTTTCTAATGACTATAGTCCTCTCCAGCCTTCCTCTAGCTTGATTATTGCCTTCTATTTGAATAAACTTATGCCCCCTAACTGGTGCAGTCTCTGGTCTTCATTTTATATGACCAAACCACTTAAGTTTATTATTACTCATTTCATCATCTATTGGCCTCTAGCTTTAGGTTACCTTATAATCTTTCATTTCTAATTCTATCTTTTCTTATTTTATTGCTCATCCATCTCAACATCCTCATTTTAGCTACATATCATTTTATTGACATGCCAAGTTGATGGCAGTAATTTATTGACTATGGTTGAGTGAATAATCATATCATATCATATTCAATTATGCAACTTACATAACAGTTTAAATATTTCTTTATTGATTTTCTTTTTCTTTTGGTGCATCAAAGAGACAAGGTTTGGACTCTCTTTTTTTTTCCTTTTACAAACCATTTTTGCATAGATAAGAAAATGTAAGAAGGAAAAAAAATTCAAATCATGGCCACAGAAATGTGTTTCCATGCACTCTTTAGTTATAGGTAGTGTTATAATTAATTGCCAACAACATATTTTCTAACTATTTGCTTATGGATGTCAGATCATTGAGCCATGGGGTGTTTATTTGTATCAAGTGTTCTGGTGTTCACAGAAGCCTTGGGGTTCATATATCAAAGGTGGCAAAGCTCAACTCTGAACCAACTTCACTATGCTTCAGTTCAAAATTTATTTATATGCTCTAAGACATTTTGTTTTTCTTTTATGAGCACAAAAGCAAATAGATGTCAATAGTTGTGCTGGATTTTTATATCTAAGATTGTCATCATCATCCATATGGATCTTGTCATGCCATTCTTGTCAATGTTGAGCTATGTCTGCAATAAGCCTAAGTAGTTTTATGTTTTTTGTAATAACCTCCAAGCATGATCTTTTGGCCTTTCTCTTTCACTCTTATGACCTTCTAGTTGTTTAATTCATTCTTATTAATTGTTGCTGTGTCTAGTCTTTGTGACGCATAAACAAACCCCCAAAATCTACTTCTCCCCATCTTATTATTTATTGTTTTTACCTGTAAGTTATTTTGAATTACTTCATTTCTAATTTCATCCTCTGAATTGAAAATATCATATTAGGATCCATGATATAAGATGTATTCAATATATTGCCAACCTGATGCACCAACCCTCATCCTACATCCAGGCTTGGGACTGACAGTAGGAATGAAACTCCTATGGGCAGATTTATTCTTATATCTAAAATGCTAAACCTATTGGTCATTTTTACTAGTATCATCACCATTAATGTAATCATTATTGGTGTTTGCTGAGTTATGTTGATGAGGAGAAAATATAGGTGTTTACTGTGAAGAAACCTTGTGAACATTCAAGGCACTAACGGTTCAATACTTACAGGTTGGGACAATATTTGTTCCCAATGCAGAAAAAAAAAAAGAACAATACCATGAGAGAAAACTCCTTAAATGTGTGAAAAGAATAAAAAAGAACATTTCTTGCTCCCAATCCTCCTAGATGGTTTCGTGATCTAGCATCATTGTTAACTAACTTTTTCATAAGGAATCTGAAATGACCAATGGTGCATTATCAATGGGTGCGCCAAGCCCAATTACCAAAGTTATGCTCTCTCATCAAATTATTGCAATTCAATATAGTTCTCAATTCACTAAACATTTATAATTTAATCTACAGATTTAAGGATTCTCTACAAATGTTTTTATGGAAATTTCTATGCAAATGGTTAGTTTGAGGCCCACAATGATATGCAGATTAAGTCAATCCATTCATCATGCTTGGCTCAACAAACTTAACCAAGATTCAAAAAATCATCAAAATTCGAAATTTATATGAGTGACAAAATTCATCTCGTTTGAGAGTAAATATGCCCCCAGTAAACTTCTCTTCTTCTTTGTGGCTCACTTAAGTCTTCAATTAAGATGATTTTTTAGATCTTAGAAAAGAAAGTGGTGATCTGCATGATAAATTTACTGGATTTAATTAAAAATCATCACGGATCCCCAAAAATAATTTTCATGGGACTTTCCATGAATATATTTGTTGGGAATCATTTCCCTATATTTTAATTACATATTTATTCATACTTAATAAAGATCTTTGTAACTATCTTCGTATTCCTCCCTCAGGTTCTATCATTGAAACTGGATGAATGGACAGATGAACAAGTTGATTATTTAGAAGACAATGGTGGAAATGCTGCAGTAAATATGAGATATGAAGCCTTTCTTCCCGAATATTACAAGAAACCAAGACCAGATTCCTCCATTGAGGATCGATCTGACTTCATTAGGTAAAAATCTATGATGTACTCCTATTATGTGCAAGAAACCTACAATGCTATGAAGCTAAGTATCATTTCTTGATTACTCAGGAGAAAATATCAGATGGAACAATTTGTGAACTCTGGTGCACATAGTGGATCCTCCCCATCTGCCATTTCAACCTCTAATGGTGGCAACTCCAACCAATCTGAGAAGAAACAGCTTGAAAAGCAGCACACCAGCAGTCGGCTTCATGGACTTGGTCAAGCATTTCGCAACAGTTGGAGAAGAAAGGACTCTGAGCAGAAAGCTGCTGCAAAAAAGAACTCAACGGTATGATCATCTCTGATGCATCTTAACATACTCAAATTTGGTTTGCCTAAATCCTGCAGTTTCTGTTGCTTTGATTTGGAGTTCTCTGATAGAAGGTAAAAGATAAGGAAAAAGTAAAATTACATGCTATCAGAATTACAAAATACCCCTAATGTTGGCATTATTATTACCAGCTTTTTTATCTTTTATATGGATTTTTTTAAAACAAAAAGTCAACAGTTTCTGTTCTTTCCTCTCTGATCCAACCCAAGATAGCATGACGAAATTTCAGGAAATGTTTTGCATTCTTGGGTGTTCAAGCTTTTACAATTTGAATCTCAAGGTTCTATGATCTAAACCACTGTTTGTATTATCGATAAACACTTCTTTATTGGTGGCTTGGAAAAGAGATATTGTCATTTTTATCGAAGGTATTATTATTTTTTTTGGGAACTTTATCGGTAAAATGGAAAAAAAATAGAAAAATAAAGAAAATTTGAGAGATTTTCAGTAAAACTTTATAATAAATTATGATAAATATAAACACACAATTTAGGCAAAAAATTGGATTAAAAAAGTCACTATTACATGAATAACGAATGTGCACATGAGAAATGCATATAGGCTGACAGAATGAATATATGAGAAAGACTTGAGCACTCTTGAATATGTAAATCTTCACAATTTATGCATCCAACAATGTCTAAAAAAGACTCTAGACATTCAAAACTGATCAAGAAACATATTTACAAATTTTAGGAAATAATTTTATTTTTCACAATTTAAAATAATATTTATAATTAATATTAAATTATAAAAAATAAAAAATCTGTTTCCAAACAAAAACTTACTTAGAAAATTTAATTAAATTGCATTTATCATGACTCAAACACTGAATTTTTAAAGAAAAATAGTTTACCCTCAAAATTCGTAATTTTACAAAATAAAAAAATTATTAGAAATCTTTGTTTTTCAATATTCTTACGTTTAATTTGTGTTTTCATTCATAAACACTAACTAATTTGAGATGAATCAATCGATTTGAGGATTTTTCCCAACCTGCGTGTTCATCCCAAATCTGCCCAAACCTGACGGATTTGGTTGTGCAAGTCTGTTTAAATCAACATTTTAATGCAGTGAAAGTATGAATCACATGATTTCAAACAAAATAAATATAAAAAACAGTGAAAAAAATGCATTTTCATTCCTACATAGTATCCGGAAGTCCGATTCGAAAAATGTGATTTTGATCTTGAAAAGGGAGTTTTTTCCTCACAAAATTGATAATGGATCTTTTATTTTTTATAATAGAATGTAGAAATGAGAGAAAGAAAAAGAAGAAAATGGTTTGGAGAGGGTTTTCGCAACTTACAGTGGTTATCCATTAAAAATCGATATTATCCCTATTTTACGTGAAATATCGATATTATTAGTCATTTATCAATAAAATGCGAGATTTTATCGATAAAATGACCAATAATATTGATATTTCTGGTAAAATAGGGATAATATCGATTTTTAATGGATTTTTTTATCGCTGGGAGGCTAAAACGATATTATCTACGATAATATCATCGATAATATCGATAATGGGAACACTGATCTAAACCATCAATTCGATGGGCAAAGATTCCACAATAGTCATTCCTTTACAGCCTGGAATACACAAATGAAAAAGGTGGCTGAATTTTCCGCAACTCCTATCTTCCATTCGGGAACCCTTCAACGTGGTTAGCCAATCAAATCAATCTATGATTTAAGGACTCCGTGACCTTAGATGATATTGAGGTTTGTATAATTACTCTTTAGATATTCGCACTCACATATCAAACAATGGTACATTAAGAAACTACCTTTTGCAGATGGGGATGGTTGAGTTTGTTGGATTGATAAAAGTCAATGTTGTGAAAGGGACCAACCTTGCAGTTCGGGATGTTTTAACTAGTGATCCTTATGTCATCCTCACAATGGGACACCAAGTAAGTTTCTTTCCCATCCAATCCACATCTCTATAAATCAGATTCTTCTATTTGTGATTTGAGGTTTACATATTTTTTGCAGACAATGAAAACACGAGTCATAAGGAGCAATCTGAATCCAATCTGGAATGAAAGATTAATGTTGTCAATTCCAGAGCCTGTTCCTCCTCTCAAGGTGGTAAGTCAATATCTGACTTTCTTAAACTGGGACATTGCACAATTTGCTCTCTCCAACAAGCTCCTATGAACCATGTATAAAAATCCTTCCGCTTCCCAGCTTTGGGGGATTTTCCTTTCACGGTGAAGATTCAATGTATTGATGAGCCAAAGAAAACAATCTGGAATAAAACACCATGGTTTCATGGGAAGGGGCAAAAAGAAAGTGGAAGGGTAATGAATCTGCCTGCTACTGCCGAGAGAACTGATTGCCAGGAAATAAAAGGGAGACCAACTCATGAGAAATAAGACTCCGTAATTATTACTATCATTTAATTTTTGGACTACCTGAAAGTTGTTGGTGCACCCAAATATATTGACTGCACATAGTCAGAAAAGTACAGAATTGAGTAAATATGCATCTGGAGTTCCCAGGTTTATTAGTGACATCAAAGAAATACTCAGGTCTATGATGGAAATAAATAGTTGAGGTGAGACCATTAGAGAAGTAAATAAACCACTAGAATAAGAAGTGTTTCAGCTAGAGTTTACTTGGCTTTAAAGGTTGAAAATAACACTGGTAAAAAAGATTTCTCATATTTTGATATTATGATATATTCTATGATATGTAAAGCAACAAAATTTTGGACACTCCAGATGTACCCTTTATATGCCGCATCTTTTTTGTGGTTCTTGATTATGCAGAACAGTGAATTGCTTGCAGCCAACCCTAGTAAGTTTTAATAACGCTTGAATGACAATTATTATATGCAATTCAATTGGAATGTCATATTTAGCATCATTTATTAAGCTAATATATTAAAATTTATTTCGGTTCAAGTCCTTTATAGGCCGCTCATGTTTTAAAAGGTATGTAAATTTTGAAAATCACTTGAATCTATTCGTATAAGTATTGAAATGTTATAAATTCCTGTACAATTATTATTTTAGATGGAATGAACTTTTTAAAAATACAAATATTTAATCAAAATCTTATAGGTTCATTTAGTAATCAAACAATTTTAATATAGTAATTTTTATCTTCAGGTCATTTCAATTTTGTGGCTTATATGAATCTTTAATTGTGATGACCTTTGGACTTCTTGCTAAACAAGCAATGATATGATTAATATTCCAGTTGGATTTTCTATAATTATTAAGGTGGGTCTAAATAGGAGTGACTTGGGTTAAAACTAATTTCCAACATTCCAACATAGCCGTGGGATCTAAAATCACACAGATATGTTTATTAGGCTTTGGGTTAATCCCACCTTATATGATGTTACCCTTAAAAATCATCTAAATTAGATGCTAAGCTAAGGTGGGCCACAATAAGTAAAAATAATAAAAATTAGACATTCATGCCAAAAAGTCATTATATGGAGTGCTTTTATGAATCTAAAAATTCATATATTCATGTATTTAGTCAAAAAAATTAATAATTCAATTTAGATAGATAATATGATACACTTATTTATTGTTCAAAAATAATTTCAACCATCGAGACATCCTCTACCATAGTTTCTTGTGGTCTGGTATGTGATTTCTATAATTTGTTCACAAAATAAATAGATTATATTTAAAGCATTTTATATGATGAGGATCAACCTATGCCATTTTGATTTTTCATCCCACGGCTAGGGTGAGAGCCGTTTCTCACCCAAGCCGCTCCCGGCCTAAATAGAGCCGTCCGTTGCGTGTGTGTTTTGGTTTTTAGCTTAATAGGTAATGTGTCTGTGTTTTGGGTTCTTAGCTAAAAAGGTGATGATATGATTATTGATTAGATTAGATTTCATGCAATTATTAAGGATGACCCAAAATTAAAAGGTTATTCGGAAGATTTTGAAATTAGTTGTATAGAAATATTTTTCCATCTATTTATGTCTGTAAAATATTTTCACTGAAATTGTCTATGTAACCTCTTTGTTTAAGCCATTATAATAATTAATAATTTATTAAATCAAAATCAACTACTATACTTATTTTCATCTAAAAATTATGTCGATTTTAATATAAAAATTATGTCCCTAAACCATCTTTATTAGAAACTCAGGTAGGCCAAACTAAAAATTGTTAAATTACGTGGCTTTAAAATTTTTAATTGCTATGGTCCACATGAGTTTTTGATGAAAACAATTTGTGTTCCACATGAGTTTTTGATGAAAACGATTTTTGTATTCATAATTAAGTATATGAAAAATAAATAGTGTGGTTAATTTTAATTTATTCAAAGTATTATAGTAGATTCAAATGGAGAAGTTATATAAAAAAGAAAAAAGAAAAAAAGCAAAATCGGTTTCATGGGCATATGCACACGACATATGATTTAATACACCCAAGTATATTGAGTTACTGAGTCGAAAATAATATTTTGATTAAATCTAAGCTAACCATAAGATGTGTGTATAGGGAAATGGTCAAAGAAAAGGTTTGAATTTTTAAACGAATTGTTAAAAGGAACTCTATTTTTAAGTCAGTCCAAGATTATTAAATAAAATATAATCTAATTATTATAATTAGCATTATCATTTTAGTTAAAATGTATGAAATTATTTTTATCAAAGGCCTACTTAGGGCCATACTATTTAAAAATGTATAAAATTATGTATAAAATAAAAAATTATTTATATCAATCTATGTATATGTTGAAATATTACGAAACTGTGTAATATCATGAATGAATATAGATGAAAACCTTTAAAGGTATAGTTGCATGATTATATCATCCCACAAGAAGTGAAAAAATTTTGGATGGTAGATATTAACTCTCAAATAATGCTAATTTTAGACCCATCTAAATGTTTTATTTAGATAATCTTTGGCTTACTAAATAAATAAGTCGTGTTAAATAAGATAGAAGAATTAAATTTTATATAATTATTCATAATAAAAAAAACAAAAGGTTTCTTTGAAATTTCAAAGAAACCATTCGTTTTAACCATGCCCCTATATATAATTGTAATTATTTTTTGCTATTATGAATAATTATATGAAATTCTATCCTTCTATCTTACTTAACACCACTTGTTTATTTAATAAATTAAAGATTATTTAAATAAAATACTTAAGTGGGCCTAAACTTAGCATCAATTTAGAGCTAATATTAATCATTTAAAATTTTTTCACTTCTTATGGGACCCACGAGGATATAATCATGTACTTGTATCTTTGAAAGCCTTCATCTTATATTAGTTCATAATTCTACAGTGTTGTGGTATTTTAACTAATCTGATGGTGTCCACATCATAAAACTAATATATATATATATATATGATCACTTAGAACTAATTCATGTGGGGCCCACCTAAATGATTTTGGGAAATCCAACATATTAATTGCGTTTAACAAAATATATTTATTTAAAAGTATAATAATTATTTTTGTAAAAGTAATTGGACTACTAAATTTCAGGTAATAATTTTACTATAAATATAAATGTAATAAAATTCTTACCTTTTATATGGGCCACATATATTTTGGATTAAAATGATTTTAAGCACCATTATTAAATGAATAATCATAACCACTATGAATGGGATAAATTTTCCAAAGTCATTTAGGTTGGCCCTACTTTATTTAAAAATATAATAATTATTTTCATAAAAGAAGTAAATATAAACCTATTAAAATTCTCACCTTTTACATAGGCCACATATATTTTTGATTAAAATGATTTTAAGCACTATGATTAAATGAATAATTGAAACCATTATGAATGATATAGATTTTCCAAAATCATTTGGGTTAGCCCCACCAAATGTGAATCCAGTTTCAAGTGCTTAAGCCTCTCTCTCTCTCTCTCTATTATATATATATATATATATATATATGAGATATAGTTCAAAGGGACATCCTTGTTTTTTAAAGCTAATAAAAAATGATTAGGTAAAATATATGCCAACTATCATACTTAGCATTGTCGCTTTATTTCAAGCATGTAAAATCATTTTAATCAAAGATCTGTATGTGTCATACTATTTAAAGATATATAAAATTATATATATAATATAAAAATTATTTATAGTAATTTATGAATATACTCAAATGTCACAAAACTTGGTGGAATCATAAATTAATATAGAATGAAAGCTTTTAAAGATATGAATGCATGATTAGATCCTCGTGAGCCCCATAAGAAATGACATAATTTTAAATTATGGATATTAACTCTCAAATTATCCTAATTTTGAGCTTAGTTAAATATTTATATAATCTTTGGATTGCTAAGTAAATATATGGTGTTAAGTAAGATAATTAGATTAGATTTCATTTTCACTATTCACAATAATAAAAAATAATAGGTTCCTTTGAAATTTTACAGTAATCTCTCCATTTTTAAGTCAATCAAAGATGATTAAATAAAATCCAATCTAACCATCATACTTAACATTGTCATTTTAGTTAAAATATGTGAAATCATTTTGATCAAAGGCTTATATGAGACAAAATATTTAAAAATGTATAAAATATAAAATTACTTATATCAATCCGTGTATATATTTAAATTTCACAAAATTTTTTAGAATCTTGAACTAACATAAGATTAAAACTTCTAAATGTATGGATGCATTATTATATATTTGTAGGTTTCTCCAAAAAAGAAAACAATTTGAAGTGTGTATACTTACTCTCAAATGATGCTAATTTTGAACCCACCTAACCGTTTTATTTAGATATTCTTTAGATTACTAAGTAAACAAGTGATGTTACATAAGATAGAACAATTGGGATTTATTTAATGATTTATAGTAGCTAAAAATAAAATGGTTCCTTCGAGCTTTCAAAGGAATGGTTCCTTTTAACCATTTCCATATATA
>JAYJMB010068804.1:0-54391 GCA_036873735.1 Pouteria campechiana
GGATCATGCTAGACTTAGGAAAGATGAGCAGGGATTGCTGCCTCTGTTGGCTGAGGATGTCTTTTTGTTCCCTGCTTATGCTGCCCGAACTAGAAGCTTCGTCAAGCTGTAAAATTTGCTTTGTCATTTCCAATTTACGCTACAACATGTCTTCACCAAGTATACTTGATCAGCAAGAATTTGAGCTAGATCTATTTTCTTTATGTGCATCATAGCCCATAAGATCTTAGCTTCCTTCTCAAAAATCCGATTTGTACCTCCTGACTTAGGATATATGTTGTTGAAGATGAACATATGAGCAAACTTGATATCTAAATTCAGATGGCTAACATGCAGGTGTGTCACATTCTCTTTAATTTCTACTCCAGCCAAATCTAAAAATAACCTTGTTCTATTAGATGATCAATCTATTTCTTGCTATTTTATCTCAGGAATATTGAATCCATTTCTTTTATTCTCTGGAGATAGATCTATTTGAGTCTTTTCAATCCATGATTTCTTGGTATTATAGTTGAAGTTGGTGACTAGGGCTTGAACTATTCTAGTATAGGATTTATCCTTATAGTTAATGAAATTTTCCTAGCCTTGAAACTTACACCTCTAGATTCAGGTTATTTTCTCCAAATACTTTGAAGTTAAATGCTCTTCCTTTCACAATCTTTCTTCTTGCAAAATACTTAATGAACTTACTGTGGATAGAAGAATTGTTATTGAAGATTACCTTTAGAATGTAATCTTTTTTTCTTCTTCTTTTTCTTAGGGTCTTCTTCTAAAACCTCTCTTCTTCTTATCTCAGAATTTGAAGATGAAATTTTAGCTCGCTCGCTTGCCCTCTTTGTCCTTGCCATTTGCAGCAAGTAGAATTTTTGGCTCAAGGTTTTGAAGGAGAGGAATTTTTCAGAGATTTTGGAAATGATAAATCTTTCATGATGAATTGAAACGAGAGCGATTTGAAGGAGGAAAAATGTAGACGACAAAAAATTTGGAATCATCTTTCTGAAGAAGGAGCTCAGATAAAATAAGAGTGTAGAGTTTTTTAGGTTAGGGTTTTTGAAGGGGATGAAACTCTTGATACACTGTATCCGAGGTTTTGTGCAGATTAGAGGTTAGTCAGAACTTTTATGTTAATAACTTCAGAAGTTTTAAAGAATGTGTGCAGAAGGAACTTTGAAGTGCAGAAGTTTTGGGGTAATCAGGCCCGTGAGTTAGAAGTTCTAAGGAAATGTTACAGAACTTCTGTGATGAGTGAAAATAGTTCTGAGATTATAACAAAACTTCTGTGTAATTTCTAATAAATTTTGAATGTTTTGTCAAGTTTTCTAAGTTACTTTTGAATCATTTTAGGTAATCTAATAGAGTTTTTGAATTACTTCTGAAGCATTCTAAATGGTATTTTAGAATTTTCGACATACTTCTAAAGTATTTTATTTAACATTTATGAATGTTCTTAGACATTTAAACATTATATTAGGATTAATTATGCATTTCATAAGCATGGATCTAATATACTAAGTTCTCTTATAATCTTACAAAATTTGTCTTCTGAAAAAGGTTTTGTAAAAATGTTTGCTAACTAATTTTTAATTGATACACATCCTAAGCAAATGTCATGGTTTTATACATAATCTTTAATGAAGTGATTTCTTAATTCTATGTGTTTAGTTTTGGATTGTAATACTGGATTTTTTATCAGATTTATTGTATTAGTATTATCACATCTTAAAAAAGTATCAATATATTTCAAACTATAATCATTCAATTGTTGTTTCATTTATAAAATCTGTGCATAACAACTACCTATAGCTACATATTCAGCTTCAACAGTTGATAAGGCAACAGATGTTTATTTTTTGGAGAACCATGATATGATCATGCTTCTAAGAAACTGACATGTTCTAGATGTACTCATTCTATCTACTTTGTATCCTGCAAAATTTGAGTTAGAGTACCTAATTAATTCAAAGTTTAAGCCTTTTGGATAACATAGTCCAAGATTTGGAGTATCAAAAATCTAAATATTCTTTTAATAACAATTAGATGTGATTTTTTAGGATCTAACTGAAATCGTACACACATGTAGACACTAAATATAATATCTTGTCTACTTGTAGTTAAGTATAATAGAAATGCTATCATGCTTCTATAGAGTTTTTGATAGATAGATTTACCCTTTTCATCCTTATCTATTTTAATGGATATGCTCATTGGTGTGGCTAATGGCTTTTCTTCTTTTAAATCAAATTCCTTGAGTAATTCTTTGGTGTATTTTGCTTGATGGATAAAGATTTCCTCCTTCATCTGTTTTACTGAAAATCTCAGAAAGAAGTTCATCTCATCCATTAAACTCATCTCATATTCTCCCTGCATTACTTTTGAAAAATCTTGACATAATTTATTATTAGTTGCACCAAATATAATATCATCTACATAAATTTGAACAATTAGCATATTACTTTTGTCATGCTTGATAAAGAGTGTGGTGTCTACTTTACCTCTTGTAAATCCTTTTTTTATTAAGAATTTACTTAATCTCTTATACCATACTCTAGGAGCTTGTTTTAATCCATAAAGAGCTTTCTTGAGTTTGAAAATATAGTGTCAATCATAAAAATCCCCATATTCAGGAGGTTATTTTACATAAACTTATTTATTAATGAAATCATTTAGAAATGCACTTTTAACATCCATTTGCTATTGAAATTTATGAAAGATGCAAATGCTAGTAACATTCTCATAACTTCAATTTTGGCAATAGGAGCATATAATTCTTCAAAGTCTATTCCTTCCTCTTGACAGTAAACTTTTACCATTAACTTGTTTTATTTGTTATTACTATACTAGATTCATTTAATTTGTTCCTAAAAACCCATTTGGTTCATTTATAAGATTGATGGTTGGGCCCTAGAATAAGTGTCCATAAATTATTATGTTTGAATTGATCTAATTTCTCTTGCATAGTTATAATTCAGTTTTCATCTTCTAAAGTTTAATCTATACAAGTTGGTTCTAATTGGAAAATGAAAGCAAAATTACCATATATTTGATGATATGAAGATCTAGTTCTTACTTTATTATAAATATCACCAATTACTTGATTTGAGAATGATCATGTATGAATCTCCAATCTCTGAGAAGAGAATTGTTACTTTCATTATTTACTTCATTGATGGATGGTTCGTCATCTGTTCCTTCTTCATCTTTTTGTGCTTTTGATTGTGAAGAATCTTTATCTTCATCTTATATTTTTATTTTCTTCACAAATGTTGTGAGTTCTCCTATCTCATCATCAAAGTCGCTTATCTTTCTAGAGAGGTTAATACTTTCATCAAATTTTACATGAATGTATACCTCTAAAGTTTTATTTTTCTAATTGTAGACTCTAAATGCCTTGCTAACAATGAAATAACAAGGGAAAATGCCTTCATCAGATTTGCTGTCAAATTTGTCATGATTTTCTTTTCCATTGTTAAGAATAAAACATTTGCAACTAAAAGTGTGGAAATAAGAGATGTTTGGTTTTCTACCATAATATAATTCAAATAAAGTTTTGTTGAGTATAAATCTAGCAAAAATTCTATTTATAATGTAACATGAAGTATTCATTACTTCAGCCCAAAAGTATTGAGGTAAGTCATATTTACTTGACATTGTCCTTGTCATCTCTTGCAAGGAACTATTTTTTCTTTTAGCTATTCTATTTTACTAAGTTGTTCTTGGTGCGAAGAATGTGCGCAAAATTTTATTACTTTCAAAAAAGCAGTGAATTTTGGGTTTTTAAATTCTCCACTATGATCACTGCTTATGACTATTATATGAGAGTCTTGTTTATTCTGTACATGTTTGGTAAATGTTTCAAAAAATAAAAAAGTCTCATCTTTGGAAGCAAGAAACATTATATAGGCAAATCTAGAATAGTCATCTACAGTGACATATGCATAATGTTTCTCTCCAAGACTTCTAGTTCTTGTTGGTCCAACAAGATCCATGTATAACAATTGAAGTGGTTTAGTTGTATATATTTCTTTGTTTGATTTGAATGATTCTCTAACTTGCTTTCCTTTTAAGCAAACATCACATATTTCATTTTGATCAAACTTTAGTTTAGGTAGGCCAATAACAAGATCCTTATTATATAGTTTTTCAATCATGAACTTGTTAACATGTCCTAGTCTTCTATGCCACAACAAGGATTCTTTCTCATTCATAATAAGACATTTGACTTGGACATTACTTAAATTTACTAAATACATATTTTCACATCTTCTACCAAATGCTACAACTGAATTTGAATTATCTATTATAGAACATATATGTGATTTAAATACAACCTTATAACCATTATCACAAAATTGACTAATACTTAACATATTGTGTTTTAATCCTTCTCCTAGTAAAATATTTGAAATAGTAATAGAGGGAGGTTGACTTGTCTTACAAATTCTAACCACTCTACCTTTTCCATTATCTCCAAAGGTAATTGTTCTTCCACTTTTAGCTTTGAATTCTGTGAACAGCTCTTTCTCCCCAGTTATGTGTCTTGAGCAACCACTATCAATAAATCATTTATTATTCTTTGTAACTCTTAAGCAAACTTGTAATAATAAGGTCAAGCTATAATTTTTTGTACCCATCTAGGAATAGGTCTAGGTGGGTTAGTAGCAAAATATTTTGGCACAAATTGCTTTTTAGATGCTATTAATTTATTATTTGTAGGTATTGATGTATTTATTATTTTAGCAACAATTTTTGGTACCCAAATCTGGTTTTGTTCGGATTCTAATTTTCTTCCATGATTTCTACTTTTCTTTCTTTGGTTTTCTCTACTTTTTTTCTTTACCTTTAGTTTAAATAATATAGAAGTCAATGTTTTTCTAAAGGCATGATTTTCTACTTTTGTTTGATCAAGTTCTATGTTAAGGTTCTGATTAATTTTGAGCTTAGTGTTTTCTTGTCTTAACTTAGAACATCCATAGATTGTTCTTTTTAATTCTCCTTTTGTTTCTTATTATTTAGCTTTTAAAGTTTTAAAATATGAATATAACTCATCTAATAATTATTCTAAATTAGAAGTTTCAATTTTTGAATTTACCTCATCTTCATGGATGATCATGAAGCTTATTCCTGTATAATGCTTTTCCTAATTTTTTTCTTTGGAGTTGAGTGAACTGAATCAAGCTTCATTTTCTTCTTTTATTTCACTCGAGCTTTTTTGTATCAAAATTTTCAGTATTTCCCTTCTTTTCAAATTTCCTATTGTCAGAAATATTCTTTTTATCAAAATATGAATTATACATTTACTTCTTGTCTCCTTACTTTTTGTTTGATTCTGGATAATCTAATCTCATGTACCCATACTTGTTACAATTGAAACATATATGAATCTCCTTTTTTTTTACCTTGCTCTTGTCGTTGCTTTTAAATTTATTTCCAAATTTCTTCTTTCTAATCATATTTTTGAATCTTCTAGTTATCATTGCTATATCCTCATCATCTTCACTCGCTAAGGCTTCTTCTGAAGATTTTTCATTCTCTGATTTAGCTTGTAAAACAATCTTCTTGCCTTTGAATTCATCTAGAACCTTTTACTTCATTAAGACTTCATGGGTCATAAGTGATCCCATGAATTCTTTCGCTGTCATTTATCCATATCTTTTGCTACCTAAATGGCAATCATCTTAGGCATCCAAAGTCTAGGTAGAGATCTCAAGAATGTTTTAACTAACTTGGATTCTTCATATTTCTCTCCGAAGCTTTTTAGTCCATTGGTGATTTTTTGAAACCTTTCAAACATTTCAGAGATGATTTATGATTCTTTCATAGAGAAAGCTTCATATTCCTGCACTAGGATATTAATCTTAATTTGTTTACTTGATTTGTACATTTATGTACTACTTGAAGTTTATCCTAGATTTCTTTGGCTGAGTCACAGAAAGAAATTTTTTCAAATTCAAATGAAGATAGTGCATAGTAGAGATAATTTTTTGCCTTTGCATCATGTTCTACAATTTAAATATCTTCTGGTGTGTATTTATCTTGTTTTTGCAACATTATTTCCATTCTTAAATAGAAGCCATAACTGGTAATCTATGGTGATCAAGAAATTTTGCATTCTTATCTTCCAATACCCATGTTGGTTCTATCAAAAAGTGAAAGTCTAGAAGTGGATTGCCCTTCGGTAGATGTGTTGTGGAACATACTAGCAATTCGAATTTCTTCATAAGTTAATATACTGGTAATTGAAAATTAACTAGTGAAGCTTGCTTGGATACCACTTGTTGGTCCTAACTGGATGGTAGCTCAAGAGGGGGGTGAATAGAGCTTTCAAAAATTTTGGCCAATAACTTTGATATATGTGCTTAAGATAAAAGAAAGAATAGCTCACAACACATACACATAATATTTTTATAGTGACTCGGCCCTACTTGGGTTTTTATTCCACTTCTCTAAGTTAGTCTCCTTTACTAAACTCAGGTTCCACTAAAATACTTGTTGATTTTACAAGTTCACTAACAACTTACTGGTTTTCCAAGCTTACTAGAAACTTTTACACGTTGGTTTCTAATCTCACCAACTAACTTATACACGTTGGTTTTCAAGCTTACTAACTAACTTACTAGTTTTTCAAAGCTGACCAGAAACTTTTATAAATTGTTGGCTTGATAGAGCTTACCAATTAACTCTCTTGTTTTTCCAAATGAAATGTACAGTATTATGCCTCTTACTTTGCTCGACATGTATGAAAATTAAAACTCAGTTAAATAAACAAAATATGCAATGAGATCAGATTCAAACTCCTTTTATAGTTGATGCAGATCTATCTTTGAAAATTTTGAATACTTTAGCAGTATTGTAGTAGTTAGAGTTGAATGTTGGAAGAACGTGAATGCTCTTTTTGAATCAAAATAATTTTCAATGTATTCTCTAATTATCTTTAAGTATCACCTTTATCATCTTTATATAGTATTTGAAAAGTTTTAGCCATTGCAACCTTTGACATCATTTTCAAATTAATTAAGCAAGGTTGGTAATGACTTTTGCATTTTGTCAGAGTTCAGAAATTCTGAGTAGAGTCCTCAGAACTTCTATCTTTCGATTGATAGCTTACTAGAACTTTTTAGTGCTTCTTCAAAATTTCAGTCGTAAGTAGATTTTTCATAGTATCCTCTTTAGAATTCTGTGTATTTTTTTCTCCTTCAACATTTTGAGTTTCTGAAGAACTTTTGACTAGCTTCTGATTTACCTATGAAGCTTAGATCTTGCTTATGTATTTCTTCATTAACTCCTAACTTCTTGAATATGCCTCTGAGAACGCTTATGGTTTTCTTCTAAGTTGTTTGTATAGTGTGTCGCCATTCTAGATTGCTTCTGTGCAACAAGCCCACGTTCTACATTGTTTCTGCGTAACATATCAGCGTTCTGCGTTGCTTCTGTGTAGCGTGATATTGCTTCTGCGTTGCTTCTAACATTCCAAAAAAAAATTATTTTTCATAGTTCTGCGTAGCTGAAATGTCTTCTGCATTAATTCTGAGTAGCATATTATAATTCTAGGTTGCTTCTATTGTTTTTACGAAGAACTTCTAAGTTCAGATATTTTTTCTGCTTTGCTTCTGACTTGCTTCTGTACTTTTGAGAAAACTTCTATTTTTCTTCTGATGTTTGATATTGCTTCAATCTGATTTTGAGAAAGTTCTGATCTGATTCCGATATAATTCTGAGTTAAGTCTGATAACTTCTGAGTGTTTTTGATTTCCATATTTTGTTTCTGATGTCATTTTGAAACACTTCTGCGTAACTTCTAATTAATTTCTGATTTGTTTCTTGATTTCTTCTTAACTTCTAACTTTTATGCCAAGCCTTTTATTTACTTCTTAGAGATTTTTGAACGTCCTTTTATTTAAGCATTCTTTTTGTATATCTTCCTTTGAAGGGTTAATATAATAATTTTACAATTAACATCTTTTATTTGATGCAGTTACTTTTCTTAATCTGCTTTAATATTTAATGTTGCAACACTTGGAAAGTAATTTGTTAGTATCATAATTCTTCACTCATTTGTTTGTTAATTATCAAAACTAAGTTGTTTAATCTCATTCATCATTAAAATCAAGCTTAATAAAGAGGTTAGACTTAACAATCATGTAAGAGTTCTCATTTAACTCTTGAAGCTAAGGGAGGTGTGATTTAACGGGGTTATAGTAGAATCCAAGGTTGGAGAAATCTTGGAGAGTTGAGTAGGTGCCAAGGGAGGCTTGAACAACTGTAAATCCTTGTGTTATTATTGCTTTGTGCGCTTATGTGCTTCTACTACTATTTATTTTCTATACTTGCACATTTCATCTATTTTTCCCATCATATTTGGATTTTTGTTTGACCTACAACCTTCCTTCAGGGCGTAACAAGTGATTTCAGAGCATTTTGGGGCCAAAAGCCTTATTAAAAGGTGTTTTTAAATAAATTGTTTTGACTTATTGCGATTTATCTAAATTTTCAATCAAAATATTTTTTAGCATCATGTGCACATATATGGAGACTAATATAATGGATGACTTAGCAATGTTATCAGAATCAAACCGATAATTAAACCGACCAATAAGTTAGTTTGGTTTGAACCGGTTAGACCTTTTAATTGAACCAATTTGAATTATAACATCATCATAATGTAATTACGATGTTATAAAGTTTTAATAATTTTAAAAATATATAAATATTATATTTTTTTAATAATACAATTATTATATTATGCATGAAAGCCTACAAGTAAAACAATCACATAATTATTCAAAGATTTTAGTATAAATTAAAAATGTTGTCTTATTGCTAACATTTAAAAAATAATAGGTTTGAAAAATAGAAAAAATAGATTTAGAATCTGTGAAAAAAAGGAAAAAAAACTTACATTTTTGCTGCTCGCTAGAGCTGAAGGAGACACCAAAGTTAAAAATTGAAAAATGTGAAATAAATATTAGTCTTGAAAAACATAAAAATGGGAAAAAATCTGAAATAAAAAAGAACTTACATAGGGAGAATTATGTGGAAAGTGTAAGTTGTTGTGATTGATGGTTGACGCTAACGTCAATGGTAGCCGTTGTCTTCGATAGTAGTAGCTGGAAAGTGTAAACCCTTAATGGTAATGCGAGATGAATGATAGGGAGGGAGAGGATGAGGCCTATAGAGTTTTGGTGGAGTTGTCGAAGATGGGGGTCGCAATTGTCATCAATGATTGCCACTGTTGTTGATGACTGGTAGAAGGCTATTTGAGAAACACTCATAAACATGCAAGAGGGAGACCAAAGGAGCTGGTGTGGTGGTTTTGCGATTTAGGGCAAAGCACAAAATGAGAAGGGTTATTTTTAATTTTTTTTAATTTTAAGGATAAACTAATGTTTTTAAAATCTGACTGGTGATTGAACTGGTCAAGCATCTAGTTCATATTCTGATTGATTCGACAGACTAGCTCAACCAGTTGAACCGGTCTTCTTTCTTTTAAGAAAAAAAATATAACATAATTTTGAAAAATTTAAATCATATATCTTAATCTAAATATATATATCTTTTATATAATAATATTCTATTTTAATTTATTCTTTTAATTTATTAATACTATTTTAATAAAAAAATTTCTCATTATTAAACTGTGAACCAGGCTAAACTAGACTAGTTCCCTGTACGATCGATTCGGTCTAGTTTTGAAAACAAACGGTTCAATCGGTTTTATACAAAGTACACGGCTAGTCTAGTCTAGTTTTACTTAGATCTAGTTAAAAGATTACATCCATGACATGATCATCGATCTCACACATGTGCATGAAAGCATGGTTTAGCTCAAGAGGTGTCCTTGTAAGCCCTAAACAATCTTTCCTTGCAATCCTTTCACACCCTCTAACCCAAGAATCCCTATAAAAGATGAAAACCAAATTCACCAAATCCACCACATTTTGATCTACTATTGCATCAAAACTTCCCAATGCCCAATGAAAAAGGAGGAAGAACAAAGAAAAGGAGAAATTGAAAAAAAAGAGTTCTGCTTTGGTGTTTCTTGATGCAACAGAGGAAAGAGAGAGGAGCAAAGCGTGGGACAGATGCAAGAAAACCACACCAAACGTCAATCCATTCCCGCCAAAAATGAGTTCTGGTAACCCTTTTCACCCGTCGATCTCCCTTTCAAAACCCTAATTTTTGAATTCTCAAATTCGAAAACCCAAGAAAAGATTCCAATCCTCCCTTTCTTTTTGATGGCCGGATGGTCTCTTTTGTCAGATGGGTCATCTATAGATAGCATCGACATCCTCCGCAATCTTGAAATCAACGGATTCGGTCCCGATGACGGCAAAGATCAGACCATCAGAAGCTCGTTTGATCAGATCCTCTCCCTCTTCCTCAAAGAGGTCTTGCAAAAAGACGAGATTAGGCAAACTCCCCTGGTAATCGGGGATGGGCAGTCCGTTGATCTGTTCAAGCTTTATTGGGTTGTTAGGCAAAAGGGTGGGTATGATTCTGTAACGTCAGACCGGATGTGGGGTGCAGTTGCGGTGGAGATTGGGCTGGCACCAGTTGTCGCATCGTCGGTGAAGTTGGTCTATTCCAAGTATTTGTATGCGTTAGACCGATGGCTGCGGATGGTGTTCGACCGGAAGAGGGTCCCCGGCTGGGCATTGTCAATTGGGTTGGAGATGGAGATAAGAAGATTCTTGCATGGAGTCACAGATTGGAAGATGGATGGTTGGCGATTGCCAGAGAGGGGTGCGGAGAGCAACACAGGTGGGGCATTGGAGAGCAGCAGCAGGGATGTGAAGAAGAGCCCAAATGGGTTTTTGGGCAGGGAATGCATGACAATTGATTCTGCCAAGGACTCCAAAGATGCCATGATTGTTGATTCTGTGGGTGGCAATAAGGATGTTTTGTCTCTTAAGAGGAAACAGGATCAAGAATGTCTCTTGGGGATGTTGAATTGGGTGATAAAGATTGCAAAGAATCCTGGGGATCCTGCAATTGGAAAGATGTTGGAGACACCAAGGGAGAAGGCCCTTGGAGTTAAGGAGTACTGGGATCAGGTGCTTCTAGTTAGGAAGATGATGTTTTTGAGAAGTCCAGCTTATTGCAGCAGCGAGTGGTCCATCTTGCAGGTATGCATTGGGGATCACATCTTGTCTCACTTTTATCATGCAAATCTTTGATTTTCATGATATGCGTATGCAGGAGAAAATTTTCAGCTCAAAACTCCAAGAACCGATTTACAGAATGCAAAATGTTGGTTGTAAATTGACCACACATAAAAGAACAGGAAAAATTAACTAATGATGTTGCAAGGTTTGCTTAGTGACAGTTTGTGGTATAGCAAAAGTGTTTCTACATGACTTGTAGTAGTTCTAGTTTGATACCTCATCAACTTATCGTTCAAAGAAGCCGGTGATATGTTTTCTTGATCTCGATGCATTTACATGCAAATCCATGTGGGCTTTTGTTATGGTAATGGGACCATGGTATCTTAGTTTTCATTATTAAATGATAAATTTGAAGGGGGAATTTTATTGGATTCTATGGATCAGCCATGAACAAAATATTGGGCAGTTGGGAGCAATATCTTCATGCTGTGAACATATCTAAAGTTAGAGCAGAATAGTGCAAATGAAGTAAACGAGCCAATAATTAGAGGATAGTGCTAATGGTAATTAGTTGAAGCAGATTTGATCTTTGTGCAAATAGTGGTTGAACTTCAAGTGGCTAGAATTAGGACCAGGTGCTGGTTTTTTTGCAATAATCAAGTAATTTCTGGTGAATGCTACCTCTTAAATGATCATGTTGGCCAATTGAGGAGATATTTATAACACAATTCATATTAAAACCTTATACCCATTAAAAAGTATAGGACTTGGTGAAGGCATGAATATAACGGATGGTAAAGACATTACATTTTTTCATAGAATTATAGCATTTGAAGTTAAAGAAGCCCTAAGAAATATGAGGATAAGAAATGTTCTCAAACTAGATAATATATGAATTGATGTTTGAAAGCATATGAGAGGTACAGGTTTAAATTGACAGAAAAATTTGTTTAATAAGATTAATGATTGAAGAAAATGCTAAATTTGTGTTAACTATTGTGCAATAAAATTTATGAGACATGCCATGAAGTTTTGGACATGCGCAAGTAGTAAATGTTAAGCTATGAAACAAACATTTCGAAAAGTCAATTTGAGTTTATATTGGGAAGATTGATCACTAAAGCTATTTTTTTACTTAAGCAATTAATGAAGAAATATAGGAAGAAGAAAAAGAACTTCTATACAGTTTTTATTAACTTAGAAGAAAGTACGATAGGTTCCTTAGGGAATTAAGATGACAAGTGTTATGAAAGAGAAAAGTAACTAGTAGAAATATTGACACCATGTTGGGATTAAAATAAAATCCATGGCAGAAAATTAAACCATGAACCCCATTATAACGGATGACATGAGCAAGGTAGGCTCTCTCCCCACAAAATGGTGAAGGCAGACTCTCCCCCAAGATGGTGAAGGCAAGCTCTCCCCAAAAATGGTGAAGGCAGGCTCTCCACAAAATGGTAAAGGCAGGCTCTCCCCCCAAAATGGTGAAGGCAGGCTCTCCCCCAAAATGGTGAAGATAGGTTCGCTCCCCAAAATGGTGATTGCAGGCTCTCCCCCCAAAATGTTGATGGTAGGCTCTCCCCCAAAATGGTGAAGATAGGCTCTCCCCCCAAAATGGTGAAGGTAGGCTCTCCCCCAAAATGGTGAAGATAGGCTCTCCCCCCAAAATGGTGAATGCTGGCTCTCCCCCAAAATGGTGAAGATAGGCTCTCCCC
Source organism: Pouteria campechiana (assembly GCA_036873735.1). Taxonomy (NCBI): domain Eukaryota; kingdom Viridiplantae; phylum Streptophyta; class Magnoliopsida; order Ericales; family Sapotaceae; genus Pouteria; species Pouteria campechiana. Next base: position 12,818 of record JAYJMB010068804.1, read on the forward strand.
CCAAAATGGTGAATGCAGGCTCTCCCCCAAAATGGTGAAGATAGGCTATCTCCTAAAATGGTGAAGGCAGGCTCTCCCTCAAAATGGTGAAGGTAGGCTCTCCGCAAATGGTGAAGACAGGCTTTTCCAAAAATAGTGAAGACAGGCTCTCCCCAAAATGTTGAAAGCAGGCTCTCCCTCAAAATGGTGAAGGCAGGCTCTTCCTTAAAATGGTGAAGGCAGGTTCTTTCCCAAAATTCCTAAACTACCCTTGGAGGGGAAGGCATGCTCCAAGCCTATAAATACCCTTTCTCTCTTCTTAAGAGGATAGAGAAGATATTGGACTGAAGATTTCAAGGACTCTTCAAGAGGCAGGTGCCTCCCCCAACGCCAAAGGCTTTTAGCCTACTGGATATTTATTGTTCACGAGGTAGGTAGCTCCCCTGACGCGATAGGCTTTTGATCTACTGGATATTTTTCTTGATGCCTGAGGGTACTCTGCCATGATCCCACCGTGTACATACGTGGCTCCCACCTACGCTGTGGTATGGTGGATCCCACATGATTAACAGACAACAAGATGTTGTCGGATTGAACAGTTAAAACATACTTAATTTGGCAAAACACTAATTAAATCCTAAAAATGACAGAGTTGTTCTGGAAGATAACCTATAAAAATCAAGGAGATAATGACGTTGTCTTAAATCAATTAAGAACTATCATTAACACTAATCACTATCATTAGTATTAATCATGATTAGACTTAATTAACTCAAAGTGTAATTAGGATTAATTCATGCAATCTGGATCTATGATTTCTCATAGGTTGAATAGCAGAGATCACTCGCTTTTGGTTTTCTACGGGACATTGAAAAACACTACCCATCCACTTATTCAAAAGCCTATGTCTAGGATCGACTCACTAAGTCATGACTCACCGAGTCAAACCTTAGCAATTACAACTCACCAAGTCATTCAAAAGCCTAAGTTTATGACCGAGTCACTGAGTCATGACTCATCGAGTTAAACCTTAGCAAAACTACTCCAATCACCTAAATCCAATAATCCTAATTCCACTTTTCCTAAGTTTTTCATGGGTAATTGAGAGAGCTGAGCTGATCCCACTCTTCCTAAGCTTCTCATGGATAATTGAGAGAGTCAAACTGATCCTACTCTTCCTAAGCTTCTCATGGGTAATTGAGAAGGTCGAGTTGATACCACTCTTCCTAAGCTTCTCATGGGTAATTGAGAGAGCCGAGCTATCCCATTTTTCCTAAGCTTCTCATGAGTAATTAAGAGAGTTGAGCTATCCCACTTTTCCTAAGCTTCTCATGGGTAATTGAGAGAGCCAAGTCAAATCCAGTCATCTTGGTCCCACTCTTCCTAAGCTTCTCATGGGTAATTAAGAGAGCTGAGCTATCCTACTTTTCCTAAACTTCTCGTGAGTAAGTGAGAGAGTCAAGTCAAATTCAGTTATCCTGATCCCACTTTTCCTAAGCTTCTCATAGGTAACTGAGAGAGCCGAGCTAATCCCACTCTTCCTAAGCTTCTCATGGGTAATTGAGAGAGCTGAGCTAATCCCACTCTTCTTAAGCTTCTCATAGGCAATGAGAGAAAGTTGAACCAAACCTGGGTCACCTGTTTTCTTCTTGTCTCTTTTAGGTTTAAACATAACAGTAATCACCTGGTCCTGAGTCCTTCCTGGATAAACCAATTGGGTCGCGAATCACCTACTGTCTCTATGATTTCTTACAGTCTAAACAGTAGAAATTACCTAGTCTTGATTTCATTCGGGACAAACCAACTAGATCAAAACACCCATTCTTTAGGTTGACCTAGAGTCTAGCAATCCAATCTAGAGCCGTGACATCCTATCCGCCTATTGACCTAAGGCGATCTCCTAAATATCAAGTCATCACAATGTGCTCGGTGATTCCAAAGGCAACACACATTTGTTTGAGAGAGTGTTTTATTTTTGGATCTCTAAGATGCATTGTACTTTTTCTTTTAATCAAGGATTTTCTCCTATTATGGAGATACAATTAGGACTAGTTGTGGTCTGGAATGTAAATATACAATTTTCTGATGTACATAGTAAGTGTAATCAATTGAGAACAATCAATAAAACAAAATGGAAATTGTTTGATTCATTCAATGAATGACAAATCTCTTTATGTTGTTCCATCTTTGTTTGTTTTACTTCCTTTTTTTGTACTTGTTAGACATCATTAGGAAAATATGTGATAGAGCTATAACAAGTGTAAAGACCATGAGTGAAGAAGAGTTTTTAATTACTACATTTACTTTAGTCATGGATGAAGTTAATCAGTATTTACAAAAAGCAACGCCATAGTGTGTATTGTTCGCAAATGATACAGTTTTGATAGATGAAAAAGATTTGTAAATTTAAAACTAGATAAATGATGAGACGCTTTAAAATCCAAGGGTATTTTTGGTTTGGTATGAAAGTCGTGTAAAAGCCTAAGTAATGTAAGGCAAAAAGCTCCCTTTACCCTTTTTTTAGTTGTTCTCACATTTTCTATCCCTAACAACTTATTACAATCATACTTTTTCCACCTCATTGCCCATTCTATTCCAAAAAAAAGTTTATCTATTTTATCTTTATGTGCTTATAGTTAACATTTATAGGAAATGATGACAAAAGAAATGGAGTGGATATAGTAGTAGAAGCAAATTCAATAGTAAAGTTGTAGATGTTAATAGACTTAATGATAGAAGTATACAAGTAAAACTCCTATTAGGCAAAGCGATAGTCAATGTCATTATTACCTACGTGCCATAACTAGGATTAATATATATATATATAATTAAGAGACAATTTTAAAATAACATGGATGGTTTAGTGCAAGAGATACTAAACCAAGGGAGGATTTTAGAGGAAAAGATTTGTGGAGGTTTTGGCTTTAGAGTGAGGAACAAGATGAATGATGACATTTTAGGCTTCACAATGGCTTATGATTTAGCTTTAGTAAATTAGTAAATACTTTTTTTAGAAAAGAAATGGACAATTCATAACCTTTAAGAGTGGATCCAATTTAAGCCAAATAGATTCTTTTTGAGAAGGATGGGTTGTTCTTTATGTTGGGATTGTAAAGTTATACTAGGTGAGAGTTTAACCATGCAACATAGGCTATTGATAATGGATATACATGCATGTATACACACAATGGGAAGAGAGAACATAAAACCAATATAACTTGTAAAATTAAATGGTTAAATTCTAAAGATAGAAACATGGAACATTTTAATGAAAAAGATGATAGAATAAGGAAAATGGGATAATGTAAAAGATTTTGAAGTGGAATTAATATGGAATGAGATGATAGAAGTATGATTAGAAGTATTGTTAATCAAGGATTTGGAAACATTTATCAACATTGTAGTTGTTTTCGCCGATGCTAGAAAATTTTATCACTTTAAAGTAATCATTAGGGAAATGGGGAACAGAGAAAATTATATCAAATATGGTTAACCTGGGTGACAAATATTGTTGTGAATGCTATCCATAACTGTAACAAGAAAAAAAGAAATGATGAAAATTGTATATTAATGCACATTTTGGTAAATGTGAAACGAATGAAACAATTCCCATTTTGGATGTTTTCAATTAATTACACTTGTTGTGTACATTAAAAAATTTTATGTTCACATCTCAGACCACAAGTGGTCTTAATTATATCTTTATAATGGAAGAAAACTTTTGATTAAAAGGAAAAATACAGTGCATTTAGAGACCTAAAAAACCACTCTCCTTCGAGTGGATGTGCTTTCTTTAGGATCGTCAAGCACATTGCAATGGCTTAACGTTCGTGGATCGCCTCAAGCCAATGGTCGGAGAGAATGACATGGCTTTAGACTAGGTTGCTAGGCACTGGGTCAATTTAAAGAATGAGTGTTTTGATCCTCTTGGTTTATCCCAAAAAGGAATCAGGATTGGATGATCTCTTTATATTTAGAACTGAAAGAGCCAAGAAAATAGGTAACTGGGTTGCTCGATTCTCCTTATAACCTTAGGAAGCTTAAGAAGGACAGGTGACTTTGACTAAATCACAACAGGATTTGACTAGGTGATTTGGTTGTCTTATATTCTCTAGAGAAGCCTAGGAAGAATGAGACTAAGTAAACTGAGTGTTTTTGATTCAGTGAGTTACGACTCAATGAGTTGGTGATGGCTCAACTCTCTTAATTATCTATGAGAAATTTATGAAAAGCTAGACTAGGTTGACTGAGTTTAACTAAGTAATTGTTCAGCTCTCTTAAGTACCCATGAGAATCTTAAGAAGAGTGAGATTAGGCTGATTGGGTTTAACTTAGTGATTCAGCGAGTGCTCAACTATCTCAATTACTTGTGAGAAGCTTTGGAAGAGCGAGACTAGGTTGACTGAGTTTGGTTTAACCTAGAATGATTTCACTAGGTTTGACTTGGTAAGTCATGACTCAGTGACTTAGTTCTAGACTTAAACGATTGAGCGATTGGGTGAGTGGACGATATTCTCTAGTATCTCGGAGAGAATGAAAAGTAGGCAATCCTTGTCATTTAGCTTGTGAGAGACTGTAGAGATAAGTCACAAGCGACATTCTCATGATGATTGGACTAGATTGATAGGTTGGGATTAAACCTGATCATGATGAGATTAAGCCTAATCATAGTTAGTACCAATGACAATAATTAATGCTTATTGTGATCTCTAAGTTATCTTACTTAGACAACTTAGAATGACAAGTGCATGCCATCATCTCCATGATGCGTGGGCCTTGTCTTTGCGTGGGGCCCACTTGGTTTCAACTTTATTAATGGGTTTTTCGAGTTCCATTGATGGTATCATCTTCCTCATGGGTTCAACTTCCTTAAAATTCCCAAGGCTGCTTAAGTGGAGAGGAGTTCACTCAAAAAGTCATCTCCTTGAAGGTTCAAGTGTGGAAACCCATCTTCCATCATTTCTATCTTCATAGAGATGGATTTCAAGGTCCTTTAATGAAGGTTCATCTCTTCAATGGCCATTTGCTCAAGCCATTATGGAGTTCACAAATTGTTTTGAGTTGTTTAAGCTTTTCAAATTTAATAGCTTAATTGTCATAATAGCTTAGGTTTAAAGCTTCAAGATTTGAGCTCAAATGGCACCATGCACATGGCTTGGAGAACCCACCACATCATGAGGAAGAAGATCCATCATGTACTTTGGCAAGATCTTACCAAGATTTTTAAGTAACCATGGCGACCATGACAACCATTAAAGCATTGAAGACTTGCCTCGAGAGGAATAAGACCTTAAGTTAGGTACCAACCCTAACCCTATATATGAAAACTCCTACGCAACCCTACATATATGGCGGGTTGGTTTGACCTTGTCTTAACTAGGGGTGTGCATGGGCCAGCTTCAGTTTGAGTTTGAGGTTGCCCAACCCTAACCCTATGCGTAAAATATATGTCCAACCCTAACCTCTACGTTACTTTTAAAACCTTTGTCCAACCCTTACCCTAACCCTTTGTATTCGGTTCTGGTTCGGGTTTTTAATATACACCCAAATATAAAAGGGTTCAAACATTTAGAACTCCATATATGCATTAGTTGTTTGCCAATCTAATAATGCAGCTGAAATTGGTTTAAACTTTACAGCTTTTATAAGATGCATCATTGCATTGCAAGATGTTGCCAATCACATAAGGTTCTCTTACAGTTTAAAAATGCATTCCTTAAACTCATCCCAAAAAATCCCAGACAAAGAGGGAATTCTCACAAACTAACTCATCAACATGCAAAGACCAATGAACACAAGATTTGCATAATCCCAGAACCTAAATGCCTAAATCCTCCATTCGATCTTATCTCCCACATGAATTAAGTTTCCAAATGTCCACATCTACTTCCAGTTTCTTAGCATTAAATGATGCAAAAAGATGTACAGTAAATTGACGCTAGAGATGTTACCTAAACTTCTTGTGCCCAATAACATTCACGCACAAAAAATGCTAGCACACCCACATTTGACACAAGACACCCACACTATTAATTTTTTTTACAGTGACCGGGTTCGGGTTCGAGTTTAGTCCAGGTACTCAAACCCATCATTCAATCGGGTTTAGGGGGGCTCTACCCTGTTTGATTAAAAAAAAAATTGCAGCCCAACCCTAGCCAAATTTGGGTTGGGTTTGGGCTGAACTCGAGCCCATGCACACCCCTAATCTCAACCCTAACCTTATCTTTTATCATGCGGGTTGAATTCGGGTTAAGTTCGGGTCCATAATTCGAGTTGACAACCTGATATCTTATATATTTTTTAAATCCAATGTAATCCTGACTAAGATAAATTCCTAAACTAAGGTTTTTGTGGTGGTTCGATGTTTGTTGAAATAGTGCCTTGACAATACTTTCCATTTGTACCTAAACTCAATAATTCTAGTAGTCATGTCAAGAAGAAAACATCATTATTTTTTATTCATGAAGTAATAAAGTTATTCATGAAGCAATAAAGTGGTAATAAAATTTATTTAGATCGCTAGTGGGACCACATAGCTTCAACTTCATTATGCCAGAGCACGGATTAATTTTTTTTACGCTGAGGAATGCGAAGCACCATAGGCGGGAGACGTACAACAATGTTACACCCCATGATTGTGTGAAATCATGTCTCATTTAGAAATTAATGGCTAGGATCATATGCTTGTGTCCCGTCCAGAAATTAACAATTAGGATCATATCTTTGTGTTCGGTTTCAAACGCCTCTACAAAAAAAGGAAGCAGAAAAAAAAAACTAGATTTTGCTAGCATAGCCTAACACATTCTCACATGGCGGCTGTTTTACCTAGTGTGAAGTAGCCTGTCAACCCTTTCACCTTTGCAGACAGTAGCTGGTAGAAAATATTCCGCCTTTGGTTTTGGTTACAGCACCAAAAGGAAAAACGGGGGGGATGAGGAAGACGACCAAGCGGCAGCAGTGCACAGAGACGAGGAAGGAAGTTGATTGAGCATTGCAATGTTTTCCCTCTTGGTAGATTTAGGATACATGCAGTTGCGGCTGTGCGGGAATGTGTGGGAGGAATCAATGGATATGGTATGTGCGGGGCAGTGGGAGGGGGTTAGGGTTTTTTATGTTTATTAAATATGCAAGTTGGGTCAATTTTTCAACACATCAATCCGTCCGGTCCTGGATTTTCAATTCAGGTCATACTTTTTGAACCACCCCGCCCTGCACCACAAAACCAACGAGGGTATCCCATCTCGGTGCCAAACAAGGTCAGGTCATGTATGGGTTTAGAACAACCCACCCCAATTTGCACCCCTACATACAACTCTACACCAAGCTCTCCTCTCTACTACCATGGAAGAAGAAGATGGTTATTTTTAGATTTCATGCTTATTTATAGGCATTTTGAACACTGAAGGATGCTAGTAGAGCTCAAGTTGTTGGGCATTAACAGATGTTGGCAGGGCTCAAGCTGTTGAGCACTGATGGATGCTGGCAAGGCTTAGCATTGAACACTGGGCTCAGCAAATGGTGTTGGCCGGGCTCCATACTTAGTATTGGCAGGGCTTAACAAATACATGCTAGTAGGGCTCAATGAATGGTTGTTGGCAGAGCTCTATACTTAGTGTTGGGAGAGCTCAAAACTTGCATGCTAGTAGGGCTCAAGCCATTGAGCTTTGACGGATGTTGGCAGAGCTCAAGTTGTTGAGCATCGATGGATGCTAGCAGAGCTCAAGTTGTTGAGCACTGATGGATGCTAGCAGAGCTCAACACATGCATACTAGTAGGACTCAACGAATGGTTGCTGGTAGCTGTTGAGCACTGATGGATGCCGGTAGAACTCAACACTTTCATGTTAGGAAGGCTCAACGAATGGTTGCTGGTAGAGCTCAAGCTGTTGAGCACTGATGGATGCCGGTAGAACTCAACACTTGCATGTTAGCAAGGCTCAACGAATGGTTGTTGGCAAAGATTAATACTTGCATGTTCTCAGGGCTCAACAGATTAAATCAATCAAAGCTCAGCATAGAGCTAACCATCAGTGCTTAGCATGGAACACTGGCTGTTAGTGTTCAACATTATTGAAGCATATTTGGGTCATTCTTCACCATTGTTGACCATTCGATAACGGAAGCCCCTCTTGTTTCAAATGATATCATCATAATTCAAATCACGACACCCTGTTGTTGGATCTTACATCTTCTGAAGATGATCATCCAAGGTTGGGCCCATTGAGATTTAATTGAGGCCGTCCATTTAGCCATTTAAAGCTTTTAAACTTGATTCAATGATTTGGATCATCCATTATAGAATTTTGATTCTTGGAAAGAAATTGCTTATGAGGTATTTTAGTTAGCTAAGCCCTTAGCCCTTGGCCCATTCTTTTTATTCCTTATTTTTGAAATGAAATGGTGTGGAGCATCTGCAATCATCACCTTACAATTAATTGGAGCTGAAAGCTGCATGAAACCAGTTTTGGCATTATGCTTTTTCATGGAAGTGTTTCTTAATAGCACTGCAACATAGATCAAAGTGGAGGTAACTCAACACTTAACTATTTATAAAAACCCTTGTCAATGCCAATCCAATTCTATTAGCAAAAGCTCAATCCGAATCCTAACTGATTCAAGTTGTGATTAGGTTGGCTTGGAGGTGACAATTTGGGTTAACTTTTGGTTATAAATTTGCATTGACAATTTGTGTTAGTTTTCTATTCTATTTGAGTTGAGACCTCCTGCATATTAATTTAAGATAATGGTAGTAATAGGATAAAAGAAAAAGAGGATTATAGTTAACCCTGATATGGTGTAGAGAACATAAAGGTAGATTTAAGAGGCTATAGCATCAGGTGACAGGATGAAGATGTGGTCTGGCTTTGTTGAATTGCCAATGAGAAAGGGGCGGTAATGATGAAAATTGGGGATGCAGTGGCATATATCAGCAATGATTGAAGATCATATGTTTTGATGACCAAATTCATGGTGTCACACAAATTGGATGAAGTGAGTGCTCTGAGAGGTAATATATTCAACCTCTCTAGATCTTTCCCAAAGTTGATTCACATTCGTGGCATGTGATTAATATTCATGAGCTCTTTGATCCCTTTATGTAGCCTAACTGAAAACCAGCTAAGTTAACACTAATTTTTGTTTGGAATTCTAGATCTTAGAGTCTCATTGAAAAACAACCCTTTCATTTGCAACATATGGCCTACAACATTTCTATTGTTAAGATAAAAGTGCAATCAGTTGGCGTACCCAAGTACATGATGTACTTGCCATGTAAGCACTTGGGTGAAATTTTATTGGTTGGATAAGTCTTGTAATTCATTGAAGTAGGAAAGAGAAAGAATTGCAATTCATTTGGGTAAACTCTCAAGCTTCCATGTGGCGAGTAAATGATGTACTCAGGTATACTAACTAATTTCCAAAGACAAAAAGGAGGGCCAAGGATTTTGTGGCCACATACATGCAAATGAAAGCACTGGCATAATGAGCTTTTTCTTTCTGGTACTTTCCGCTTGCTGCTCCGATCAACCTTTGTATCAATCTTCTTCTTTTCCTTCTTCCAACGTCAAGTACTGTCCTCATCTCTCTCTCTCTCTCTCTCTCTCTCTGGCATGCCACATACTTTTTTCTTTTTTCTTTTTTTTAAATTGGATTTTTTTTTGGCTGAAGAAACATGTATCACAGTTGCTGATTTGCATTATTGCTGAAAAAACATATATTGCTTGGTGAATCACTAGTAGATTTTTATTTTTTTCGGTTGATTAAACATGTTGTCTAAATCTCTGAATTCTATGATGATGATTTTACTTTGACATCTCTTATATTGCCGTTAACTACGTTATTTGCTATGTGATTAATTACGATTGCTGTGTGTATGTTTTTTTCTAAATTTGCAGTGGTTTGCATAAATGCATGTCATAACTGTGTCTATGGCTATGCAACATCTAGTTTCAGGCATTAAAAATGGTCATTAGGGCACATATTTCATGTGATGTAATGCTTACCTCTTGTCTCCATACCAAACAGCATCGAAAGTAAAAAGCCATGACAGTTTTGTTGCTTATTAAGATTTCTCATGCCAAGAACAAACTCACCATCTTGTTCGGGTTGTAATGTCCTAACAAAAAAGGGTGTCATTAGTGGACAAAGTTCCCACCAATGTGGAGTCTAGATTGGGAGAAATGTACATGGTGTTGCCTCCATTTTTTTAAGTGACTGTTTTCATGATTTGAAGCTGCTTCACCCACAATGCAGGCGAAGAGCCTATTATGGAAAAAAGCAATAAAACCCTAGAATGAGGGCCAGGTGCCAAATAAAATTACCAGTAAATGTGGCACTTACCGACCCTCCCTTTGTCAATCATGATTTTATATGGTGGGTGTGTGGCCCACATGGCACTTGTGGTGATTATGGCTTTACAGCATCCTGCAGCCTTGTTAGAAACTAAGCATAGGATGGCTTTGGGCCCACTAGGGGCTCTCATTCCAAATGGACAATCTGACCTTAAGGTCCATTTTGATAGGTGTAATGGGTATTCTGATGGGCTGTGTGGTGTAACTGAGCATATTATAACAAAGACAAAATATCATGATGAATATCGTGTAGAAAAGAATAAAGATAAATTAACATGATGTTTGTTAAAAAAATAGGGCAATAATTTGTTTGAATTGGCTTTTTTAGAGAACGTATTAGGGCAACGATTGAAAAAATAAGGATAATGATTGAAAAGTAAAAAAATATATAGGGTATAATAAATACCTTGTTTGGATTGAAGTAACAAGGGCTGTAGTGTATTAGAGAGGTATATTTGGGGTGTAGAATAACCACTACATCCTCCACTATCCAAATCCCAAAAACAACCTTAACTTCTCAAGGTTTGCCACTGATGTACAGCAACTGGACCCAACCTTTCATCTGCATTGGTTTCTGGCATACAAGGAATCCTTACATTGTAGTCTAGGCCAAGTCATATTGTAGATGTTTCCTCTCTTCTTTCTTCAAAAAAATGCCAATATTTTCTACTCTTTTCTCACTAGAAACTAGCGATGCTGGGTAAACAAAATCACATCCTCATCTTGCAGAAAAGACAAAGGATGCATCCATCAATGTATGATGATCATAATGGAACTGAGTCTACAGGGAGATTAAGGTGCAGTAGGAGACTTCTCTTTCTACGGAACAAATCACCAGGCTCTGGATTGGGCACATCAATTGTGCCTAGCAATGTTGTTGAAGACATTGGGAATGATCCCAATGAGCGGGTGCTCAGGACCATTGGTTCCATAAACGCAGAAGCAGTTGTCAGTATGTTCTGCAAAGATCAGCTCCAGAAACGGGTCCCAATAGGACCATTCTTTCAAGCAGATGTGCCTGAATGGACTGGCATGGATTCCAAATCCTTATGTCCTTGTACAGTTGTTTCCAATGATTCCAAATGGCTAGGCACGCAGCAGTGGCCCATTACTAATCTAGATAGCAAATACTTGAGTGGGGTCCATCCAATTGGTCAAGGTCGGCCTGATTCATGTAATTGCAAGCTTCCTGGATCTGTAGAGTGTATAAGATTTCATGTGGCAGAAAAGAGACACCAGCTGAAACTTGAATTGGGTTTAACTTTCTATAGCTGGAAATTTGATCGAATGGGCGAGGAAGTTTCATTGTCGTGGACGGAAGAGGAGGAGCAAAAGTTCAAGGCAATTGTGCTCCAAAATCCAGCATCCATGGACAAAAATTTCTGGGAAGTAGCTTGCAGAAGCTTTCCTTCAAGAAGCAGACAGAATTTTGTTAGTTATTACTTCAATGTGTTTCTTCTTAGACGTAGAAGTTACCAGAATCATGTCACACCAAACAACATTGACAGTGACGATGAGGAATCAGAATTCAGCTGGGTGAGTAGCTGCTTTAGTGATGACACAACTAAGGTTTTTGAGTCTAAATTTACTTTGCACACTGAGAATAAGCAATCCATGGATTTGGTGGAAGCCGAAGACGTTGGTCAAGAATCAAGAATGACTGAGGCACACTGAGAATAAGCAATCCATGGATTTGGTGGAAGCCGAAGACGTTGGTCAAGAATCAAGAATGACTGAGGTGTAAAATCATGAGTGTTTCATGTGGACATGATTTGGAAATCATCAACCAAAATGATTCTATGATTGCCTCCCCCTTTCTTCAGAAGCATAGCTGCATTTCCATCACTGCAATGCGGCAGTTTTGATGGCTTCAATTCTATAGATATTCTTATGTGGAGAGATTTTCATTGATTCCTTCAGTCGAAACTGCATATCTAGGCGTCAGTGAATGCAAAGGTATTTGGGCAAATAGAACCACAAATGAAGTTCATGGGTTCATGAAAGTTCTTGTTATCTTGAGCTTTGATCAACTGCTCTCGAGGTCAATATTGCGAAATTGATTGCTGTTTGATCGGTTATCAGCTGTCAATGGTTAAAAGCAATCAGATTCCTCATTTTTACATTTTGTCTCTCCTCTGCTCACAGCAGGCAAATAGTCTGATTTATACCAAATTTAAGGCTCAGCTAAATGGTCTTGCAACTTTCGCTCTACTCCTTTGGGCGACTAAAAGTCAGAGAGAGAGAGAGAGAGGGCATTGAGTTTGAAAGTTAAGATTCATGGGTTTGCAGCTTGAAGATGGCATGAGTTCTTCCTGATCGTCCCCAGCATCTTCTTTCATTTCTTTTTCTGTTAATTCGGAAAGCTGCAGATATGGTGTCTGATGTAAGAATTGCAGCGATGTTTGGATGATTTGAATCCCTTCAATATCTTGTTTGGGAAGCAAGAGGATGCGAGAGGGATTTTTTCTTTTGCTTTTCCCTATTGTCTCCTCTCCCACCTATGGAGATATTGTTCCATCATCCTATTTGTTAAGCATTTTCTGTGTTTATTTTTTTTTTTCTAGATTCAAGAAAGACAGGGTTTGGATGCAACCAAAAATGGTTAGGGCTTTTTCAGATATACTAACATATTTTTATCAATAATTTTAAATATATTCACATTTTATCAAAAATAGTAAATATGCATACAAATTTTAGAAGCTTTTTTAAGATTTGCCAAAACAATCAGGCATCATAAGAATCCATTAAAATATCATTCAAACGTGTTTATGATTTCTTTAAAATGCCTAAAAAGTCTCTAATATTCATCCTCTACTTGATGCCCAGACCCCATCTTCTCCACTACCATCACTGGTTCTTGCTCTCGACCTTTTCTCCATAACTGAACACTCAAGTTCCAGTGCATGGCTATCGTCTCCATGTCCCTTATCAGGGTGTCATCCTCCATCGCATGCCCCTGCCATTACTACCCTCTCCATCACCAACCTCTAGGCAATTAATACGCTGACTTTCAGCTCTACATCTCTGGCCTAATCCTCTGTTGTTGTAGGCCTTAGCTCTTAACTTGTTTCCATTACTGGCTTCTATGAGGCGATGGGCTCCAAGCTTTTCGTCGCCCACTAGGGCGTCCCTGGCATAATCATCTTTCACCGCCATAACAGCTACTACCCACATCCCCTATCCATTGCCAATAAATGTGAGACCATTCTCCTTATAATCAATCAGTTTGAAGTTGCTTTTCAAGTCATTGGGCTTGCCATCATCTTCAAGAAGAGCTCTCTTAGCAGCAGAAGCCGCCATCGGAACCCCAACCTTCCCACCACCCCCACATCAGTAGTGAGGTCCAAATTACAATTGAACTTCCCTTGGTGGAGAGTTTTTCGGGGGTTATTTGCATATTGATATCTTAAATATTACATTTTGTACTTTTTTAACCCATAAATATTAATTTTGAATGAAATGACTTAAGATTCGACCCATTCTACATGCAACTCCTGCCATTAGGTGAGCTGACGCCGTCTCAACGTTGGATCAAATGGCAAAAATGGCCTTGCCTATCCCTTCCAAATGACCATAGTAGAACCCATCATCTCAAAACGCCATAGCAGCGCTCATTCCTTCTAAATGGCCATGTAAAAACCTATCACCTCCAAACGCCCGTGGTAGAACTCATCCCTTCTAAATGCCCGTGGTCGACCCACCCCATCAGCTCCAAATAGCCATGGCAGAACCCATCCCTTCCAAACGGCCACAGTAGAACCCATTACCTCCAAATGCTCAGTCACCGATTAAGGAACACATCTTTTATTAAACCCTTTTTTAGGGTTGTTTGGAGGCTATTTGAGATCAAATATGTTTTTAGGGTCTTAGAGACGATTGGAAATAGAACCCATTTCGTGGAACCCATCAACTACTCAGCCATTCTTGATGGGTTTGAATCACTGGAAAGAAGAAAGAAGACGTAAGGAATAAGGATATTTTGAAAACAAGAAAAAATTAACATTTTTTTATGCTATTTAATTTCAGGATTTGATTTACGCAATAATCAAATTTACATGAGTTAATATGCAAAATCCATATATGGCTGGATTAATTTATAGATAAAAAAATCTAAGAGGGTCTATTTTGCAAAAAGTCCACATTTTGGAGGTCAATCTAATTTCATGCGAAAGAGCATAATGGGTCCAAATTCCAATAGATAGTTCATTGATTCTAACAATAACTCCAAAGTCATAACTAGTTTCATGCGCCATATCTCTCCTCTTTCTTGCTTAGATTTTGAGACGTAATAGTGCACAATTTGATCAATGAATTAATGATGCAGAAGCCGAAATTCCTCCAAATTCCCCCAGAATAAGAATCTTGTCTTGTTTACTTTTCTGTGAATTTAAAAACTATTATTGATTTCCTTTCTTTAGTGGATTCAAAGAGATTTTATCTACAATCACCTACTTTTGAACCAGTCCATGTGTTAGTTTGGTTCAAATTGGTCTAATAGTGGTTTGAATCGATTTAAACCATATTATTGTTATTATTTATTAATTGGTTTTAAATTTTATATTAAATTCATTATTGATAGTAATTCATTATAATTTCTTATGATCTCATAATTATAACCAAAATCATCTAGATGATTTTTTTGAGGGTACTACAAGATATAGTATTTAGAGCTCTCTAGTAAAGAAACACCGGATTCTTGGTCTAAGAAAAAGTAACTTTTTCTTTGATTCCTAAAACGTGGCAATTTTAAAATTAGGACAATTTTTAACTTCCTAGGATGTTTAGAAAGTTGTTGTTATTTGGAATTCTTTTTGTTACTAATTTTTCATCTATTTTATATTTATCATTGTTTTCTAATATATTAATATTGAAATTGGATTCTGATGGTTCTTGTTCTTAATTTATAGGAATATCATGTTGATTACTGATATTTTCTGTAGGTTGTGTTTTAACTATATTACTTTCATCATAAAATATTGATAATCTATGAAAGGGAATAACAAAAGTGGATTTTCTTTGTGGAGATATTGGTTTTGGCATTATAACACCAGGAATTGAAGAAGTTGAAGGTCTTGAGGTTATGTGTATAGGTGATTTGTGTTTTAAAGGTTGGAATTGTAATACTAATTCATTTTCAGATTCTATAATAGTTTCGATATCTTGAGATTGTTGTATTGGGATTGGTTTATCTACATGTTGTTTAATAATCTATTCTGATGGTAGCTTTACATCACTTCATAATATTTTTTTTGGTTCTATGGTTCTATGTATAGGATTAGTTACAAAATAAGGACTTTCGCCTTTAGTATGTGATACTAAAGATTTTGGCATTAAAGTTTTCATTGCTTTATAATATATTCGATACTGAATGCATACTGGTTTAGATCCAACTTTCATATCTAAACCTTCAGTTTGTAATAATAAAGTGAGAATATCTAAAATATTTATATCTGTCAAACTTACAGAAAAGTTTGGAAAACTATTTAAATATATTGGTCCATTATGTAAAGAAGTTTGGATTATACCAAGGATAGAGTCTAAGAATTTATTATGTTTATCATCTTTTAAACATGCTAATACTGAAGCTTGAAGTCCAGCTCTTACCAGAGGTTGGACGGCTATTTGTATTAATCCAAAATGTAAAAATTTATACTTTTGGTTAATAAGTTCTTTATAGTAGGTTCTGCTAATAATTGTAATTTATGTTCTCCTTCTTGACATTCTATAGTCATTTATACAATACTAATTATATATTATCTTTTAGAATCAAAGCTTCTAATTTTATATAATTATTTGGTTGGAACTTTAGGAATTTTCCAATTTTCTATTCTAGATTCTATATTATCATAAGATTGTTCAGTAGCATTTTATATCTCAGCTAATGACATAGATTTAATTATCCTTCGATCTTTGTCCTGTTTTGACTCATAAGAAGAAGATGAAGATCCAAGAAAAAATCTTTTAAAGGCCATATCTTATCTCTGAATTAAGGCTGATTACTCTCGTTCAAGCCACTGTACCCTTGCGACCGTCCTTCGTCAAAGCGGGATTTATCAGGCTTTTCTCGAGAAACTTAGCTTCAGAGAACTATGATGGTCTTATAAAAGATTTAATTCTAGATTTCAACTTGGCTCTGATACCATTTACAGACGATAACAGGAATCGTAGGAATCGTAGAATCATAAGGACGAAGCTTTTAATCAATCATTCCAGTCAAGATAATCATAAATTTCATCATTAAATGATACATCATTAGAGTATTCATTATCATAATTTGCATATAATAAACGATTATTAAAAGAGGGAGTATTTATTTCATATATAAGACATTTAATTTCCAATAATAAGCCTTCAAGATTACAAAAAACTTGAGATAAAAATTGCCAATAAAACAGCCAAATATACATAAGATTTATGCTAACAACATAAAACCAATCTGTTGTTCTATTAATCTTATTTCTATATTGAGTCTCCTTACAAATGATCGTAAAATATCTAAAAGGACTTCAATATCATCATAAGGATAAAGATGATGCTGATAATGATTTTGCTAAATTGTTTCAATAGCTTGCAACAATTGATCTTGATCTTTTCTAAAAAATACAAGCTCAGCACCCCAACCAGAGATATACTCAAAGTAATTCATTAAAAAAGAGTATCTTATATAGAAAACTTGAACACTTGAAAACTTTTTACAGGTGGAGAAACTCTAGACTCTTCAATTTTTCTTCGTTATCCCGCTCTCCCATGCTAACTCTTATTTATAGACTCATAATATAAAAAGATAAGGATTGGAGTCCGGACTTGAAATACAATGGAGTCTGAATCCTTATCCTCTGACGAACTTAAGAACATTTGAAATCCATAAAGTAATAATGATTACAACAGGACAAAAGTAAATAGTGACATAAAGTGATGATAGTGGCTGGAATAGTCCTTGGATAAAACGATCCTTATCCCCAGAGCTTCTATAATAGTTCCTCAAATAATTGCCTTTTGCTAACAATTAGGCTGATGAATGCATGTCGTCAGACAATCGTTCTACAGAGGAGACTTCGTCTTCAGGAAGCTGCGAACAGAACAATAATTCATACGCTTTGAGTCTTTGTTCTTTTTTGTCTAGCCATGGAAAATCCTTCTTGATCATAGCTAGAGTAGCTTTGAGAGCTCGCTAAGACTCTTGTGATTTAGGAATAGCTGGGAGAGAGCTTATTTCTTCAATAGAGGGCATAATGTCTGGAGCTAATTCCTTTGCTCTTTGGAGAAGGGCATGGTGGTTTTTTGCTGAGTTGTTAATAATTTGGCCATCTTGATTTGTTCAATGAGAGGCTCAAAATTGTATTTTTGCCACCACTTGGAGAAGGAAGCAATTGTCATATAGGGATGACAGAATGAATCCATACTTTTGGGTTTTAATTCAAAAATATATTCCCATCTTATAATCCATGGAATTTAGAATTTGGATACTATTTTCAATACATCAGAAGAAATACAATCATCAATAGGAAAGGGAAGATAGGGATGGAGTTTTTCTGGAAAGCACAACTCATGAAGTCCCCAAAAATCCCAGAATTTGTCTATAAACCATTTTGGTATAATCTGATTAGGATTATAAAGAATAATATGGATCCACCATGAATGTGAAAATACAAGATTTTGTTTTAATAGAACTCTATACCAAGCTTCTCAATAGTCCCACTAATTGAAAGTATTTTCAGAGGTAGGATGTAAGAAAATAGAAGAGGTAGAAGAAGAGGCAGAAAACCTTGTTAATTGGTTAGGATTTTGATAATACCATTATTCTAAAGGAATAATTTTTCTAATAAGGAGTTTGGAATAATGGGGCCATGCATTTTCCTTTTGATTATGCTCTATAGAAATAGATTTTGTTTCCAATAAAATATATTCATAATATTTTTGGGTTTTGTATGGAGCAAACGGAATCATCCATTCGCCTTTAGGAAAATACTTTTGATAAATAATACGAGATGCATTTTGAGATATTTTACAATCTTTATCTCCTGAATAAATAATGTCCTTCTTTAAATATTTTTTAATAATGGATATATCTGATTTTTCTAAATATTGAATAAATCTGGAATTATACATCATATACTGAGAGTCAGGGCTGGTATACTCAGGGTTTATAGAGGAAGTTGTCATAGGAGCTTTTCCATAAATACTCTTTTGTGCCCTATAAAAATTCTCTTGATAAGAAATTAGGGAACAATTATCCTTTCCATTTATAAATTCTATTTGGAAATCAAATATGGTTAATAAGCCTTGCCATCTAGCAAATATTTTTTTTGAAGCAATATTTTTTATATCCTTTTGAATAATATCTTTAGCGGTTTTGCAGTCTATTCTTAATAAAAATTCTTGATTTAAAATATCACCTTGAAACTTGTTGATACATGTGATAATAGCTAACATTTCTTTTTTAATAGTGGGATACTTATACGGAGTTGAATTCCATAATCCTGAGGTAAATCTAATTAATTGCTCTTTTCCTTTTGGATCCTTTCGTTTGAGAATACCGCCATATCCTATATTTGAGGCATCAGTTTCAATAATTTTATAATAATCAAGATGAACTAAACATAAGCAAGGAAGATACTTTACCTTTTCTTTTATATTTTTTACTGCTTTAGTATGGTCTTTTGTCCATTCTGGAGGATTTTTTGTTAATCTTTTTTGTAATAATTGTTTGTCATAAGCTAATTTTTCATAAAAATCTGAGATATAGTTTAAACATCCTAAAAATCTTTGTAATTGGGTTTTATCTGTGATGATATCTGGAAATTTATCTGCAAATGCAATAACTCTATTTATTGGTTGAATAGTTCTATTATTAATATAAAAACCTAAGAAGTTAATATCCATTTGGAATAGTTTTAACTTTCTTTGTGATAATACTAATCTTTTTTGTTTTACTGCATCAATAAAGATGTTTAAATGTTTCCAATGTTGCTTTATAGAGGAAGAAAATATTAATACATCATCAATATAAATAATTAACAACTTTGAATAAGTAGCAAATATTTCATTCATAATTCTTTGAAATTCTGACGGAGCATTTACAACTCTGTTTAATAAATCTTTTTTATTAGGTAAGGGATATCTTATCCATTATAATATTTTGTTTAAAGGTTTATAATTTATTACTAACCTTGGAGCGCCTCTTTCAAGTTCTGCTGCATTTACTTTATAAAAAGCAGTGCAGCTCCATGGAGATTTACTTGGTTTTATGTAAGAATAAAAATCTTGTAATTGTTGTTTAAATAAGTCTTTAGAGATAATGGTTTCTTTTATATGACCTAAATTTGTTTCATACTACATTTGATTTAGAAATATATTTTTATATTCTAAAGTTTGCTTTAATTCTGCTATTAAAGAGGATTCTGGAGGATCAATAAAGGGAAAGGTTATTAAGTTTCCTTGAATAGTAGTTTGAATACCTTGATCTGATACTGAAAAGGGTTTAATTAGTTGTATAAATGGTATTCCTAAGATAACTCCTTGTTTCATATTTTTTAATAAGAATAAAAAGGAGTTTGTATACATATTTGTGAATTACATATATGAGTTATGGATAGTTTATAGGATGCTTACATACTAGTACCATCAGTCGTTGCTATTGAAGAAGTAGTTTTTTCAAATTACTGAGAGAGAACTAACCCTTCTCTGATACAGTTCATCTTTGCTCCTGAATCAATTAGAGCTATATGTTCAAATATAAAATCTCCATTATATTTGTTAGCAATCTTTACTATAATTTTTACATACCATCTTTGAGAAATTATAGATTTAGCTATATTACATATATTGTATGCTTGCTGTTGAGAAGTTTCAGGTATTTCTTTATTTTTACCTTTTATTAATTGTATTATTTTATCTTCATAATCTTCATTATCTGATTTTAGGTCTTCTGGTTGAATATCTTTTTTATCTTCAATTTTTTGTTCTAATAAAGATATTTGTACTTTTAATAATTTTATTTCTTCTTTTAAAGTTTTGATTTCATGATGCATTTCTTATAAAGTTATAGTTCTAGTATTTTGTTGTTGTGATAAATATTTTTTTCATTTTTAGTGACTTCAAATATAGTGTAAGGTTCTACTATATTAAAATCTTCATTTAGTACTTTAACATTTTTCTTTTCATGTTTTTCTTTTTTATTATCTTTACTTATAGGCTTAAATTTTTCTAATTTTAGTTGTCTAACTACAGGGTCATCTATTAAATTTATTACTTCTAATATTAAAGAATCTGTTGAAGATATTACTTGTATATCATAATATTCAGAGGAAGGAGTTTGATAATTGAAATCTTGGGCAGGACAATTACATAATTCATTTTCACACTGGTGTAGAGATTTTGAAGAAGATGATGATTCACTATCAGAGATATCAAAAGAAGAATACTTAGAGCTTGAGCTAGTTATTGCTAAATGTTTTAATTTACTTGAAAGTTCTTCTATACTTAATTGAGATTTGTTCTTTAATAATTATTTTATTTTTTTATAACATTTTGATGCATAATGTCCTTTTTCTCCACATTTAAAACGGGTTAATTCAGTTGATGAAGGTTTTTTATATTTTCTAAATCTTTTATAGGGTTTGTTTGAGGGTTTTTCATAACATTTTCGTTTATAATGTTTTTTCTTATAATACTTCGGGGGCGAAAAGAATGAGATTTAGATTTTTTAGAGGATTTAGAAGGTTTAGCTTTATAATGAGCGGGTTGAGATAAGAGTTTTTTAGTAAAAGGAAGTCGTTCAATACCATAATGAGAACAAAATTTTGAGAAGTCTTGACTTTTAAGATATTTAGTTTCTTCTATTCTACGTTGATTACACATTTCAATACCGACAGCTTTTATTTTGGCAAATAAGGTTCCCTATGTATAATTATTATAAGCTAATTGTCCATTATTTTCAGTTTTGATAAGAGCTTTTACTCGTTGTTCAAATATTGAAGGTAACCCTTGTAAGAATTTCTCTTTATATACTTCAGATTTGCCATCATTAAGAAGTAATACATCTGTTAAGAAAATATTTTTATACTATCTATAATTAGATAGTCATTTACATCTTAATCTCATTAACCTTTCTCTTACAGAGGATTGATAATCTTTGATTTTTCCTAAAAAATTATAAATAACATTACTGATTAAGGTATATACTGGTTCTTCATTATTTAATAATTCTTCCTTTTCTTGTTGGATTAGTTGTATATCCCACTAGCCGTTTAATTGATCGGTAAAACAACAGACTAAAATATTAGCTATATTTCTTTCTATAATTTATCTTGATCTTAAAATTGTAGCATATATTATCATACTAGAGCAGGTATTCCATATTTGATATTCAGATTGACCATCTATATTCCATTCCATTCATATAAACTGTTGAGATTAATTTCTATTGAATTAGGTTTTGTTTCTTCAAATTGTTGATCCATAGGAGAAGGTCTTTTATAATAATTTTTAACTTTATTAAAATATATTTTATTATTCATTAATTCTTGAGGAGGAGTTTCTTTTAGAATAGTTGCTATATAATTTTTATCTTCTGTGTTTATGATTGTATTTATTGAGTACATATCTTTATTTTGATCTCTTTTTTGTTTTTCTAATTGTTTAATTGTTTGAGAAAAATTATAAGTTCTAGGCTCTTTAGACAAATTAATAGGTGAATATGAGGGAGTTGGTAGAGTATGAAGTAGGTGTCTTAGATAATAATGATAATTCTGAAGATTGAGTAGTAATTTGTGGTGTATGAGTAATTTATGGTGATATAGAAAAAGGAGTAGTTTCTAATTTATTTTTAATTTCTATTAATTTTTCATTGGTAAAATTATTTTGTTCTATTAGGGGTGATATATCTTTTATATATATGGGCAAGTTTCTATATATAGATAATTTATAAGGTTCTTTTATACATTTTTCATCGATTTCTCTTAATGATCTATTATTTCTATTTTCAAAAAAATATCTCAAAATGCATCTCATATTATTTATCAAAAGTATTTTCCTAAAGGCAAATGGATGATTCCGTTTGCTCCATACAAAACCCAAGAATATTATGAACATATTTTATTGGAAACAAAATCTATTTCTATAGAGCATAATCAAAAGGAAAATGCATGGCCCCATTATTCTAAACTCCTTATTAGAAAAATTATTCCTTTAGAACAATGGTATTATCAAAATCCTAACCAATTAACAAGGTTCTCTGCCTCTTCTTCTACCTTTTCTATTTTCTTACATCCTACCTCTGAAAATACTTTCAATTATTGGGACTATTGAGAAGCTTGGTATAGAGTTCTATTAAAACAAAATCTTGTATTTTCACATTCATGGTGGATCCGTATTGTTCTTGATAATAATCAGATTATACCAAAATGGTTTATAGACAAATTCTGGGATTTTTTGGGACTTCATGAGTTGTGCTTTCCAGAAAAACTCCATCCCTATCTTCCCTTTTCTATTGATGATTGTATTTCTTTTGATGTATTGAAAATAGTATCCAAATTCCATGGATTATAAGATGGGAATATATTTTTGAATTAAAACCCGAAAGTATGGATTCATTCTGTCATCCCTATATGACAATTGCTTCCTTCTCCAAGTGGTGGCAAAAATACAATTTTGTGCCTCTCATCAAACAAATCAAGATGGCCAAATTATTAACAACTCAGCAAGAAAAGCAGCATGCCCTTCTCCAAAGAGTAAAGGAATTAGCTCCAGACATTATGCCCTCCATTGAAGAAATAAGCTCTCTCCGAACTATTCCTCAATCACAAGAGTCTCAGCGAGCTCTCAAAGCTACTCTAGCTATGATCAAGAAGGATTTTCCATGGCTAGACAAAAAAGAACAAAGACTCAAAGCGTATGAATTATTGTTCTGTTCGCAGCTTCCTGAAGATGAAGTCTCCTCTGTAGAACGATCGTCTGATGATTACAGAAGCTCTGGGGATAAGGATTGTTTTATCCAAGGACTATTCCAGCCACTATCATCACTTTATGTCACTATTTACTTTTATCCTGTTGTAATCATTATTACATTCTGGATTTCAAATGTTCTTAAGTTCGTCAGAGGATAAAGATTCGGACTCCATTGTATTTCAAGTCCGGACTCCAATCCTTATCTCTTTATGTTATGAGTCTATAAATAAGAGTTAGCATGGGAGAGCGGGATATCGGAGAAAAATTGAAGAGTCTAGAGTTTCTCCACCTGTAAAAAGTTTTTAAGTGTTCAGGTCTTCTATGTAAGATATTCTCTTTTTTAATGAATTACTTTGAGTATATCTCTGGTTGGCGTGCTGAGCTTGTATTTTTGAGAAAAGATCGAGATCAATTGTTGCAAGCTATTGAAACAATTTAGCAAAATCATTATGAGCATCATCTTTATCCTTATGATGATATTGAAGTCCTTTTAGATATTTTACGATCATCTATAAGGAGACTCAATACAGAAATAAGATTAACAGAATAGCAGATTGGTATGTTGTTAGCATAAATCTTATGTATATTTGGCTGTTTTATTGGCAATTTTTATCTCAAGTTTTTCATGATCTTGAAGGCTTATTATTGGAAATTAAATGTCTTATATATGAAATAAATACACCCTCTTTTAATAATCATTTATTATATAAAAATTATGATAATGAATACTCTGATGATGTATCATTTAATGATAAAATTTATGACTATCTTGATTGAAATGATTTATTAAAAGCTTCGTCCTTACGATTCCTGATTCTACGATTCCTATGATTCATAGAATCAGGAATCGTAGAATCGTAAGGATGAAGCTTGAACCATGAAAAACCTTCATTCAACTTCGATTTTGAACTACCAACCCGTTCCCGTTGTTCCTAAACATTATACAAAGCTAGATTAATGAGGGGAAGCATGTGCAAATCTTTCGTGCTTGGTCTGGAGCTAAGGGAGATGATGGAAGATCCATGCTTGAGGAAATAGGCTGAATAGATGAGCCTAGTATTTGGGCTCATGTTTGGGGACTAATGGGCTGCTCAGTTGGTCTTGGGCTTAAGGAAGTAGGCTAAATAGATGAGCCTAGTAGGTCTGGCCTGTGGACTAATGAACTAGATACATGGGCCCGTCAGTGAGCTTTAGCCTTTTAGACGAATGGACCAGTCATTTGGGCATGGGCTTATGGGCAAATGGGTAAGATAGATAGGGCTAGTCAATCGACTTGGCCCTTGGGACGAATGGGCTAAATAGACAGGCTTGGTCAGTCGGCTTTGGTGTCGAGGACAAATGAGCTAGATAGCTGGGCTTGGTCAATCAACTTCAGCCATGAGGATGAATGGGCTAGATAGATGGGTTCGTCAAACTTTGGGCTCGTGGACGAAATGGCTAGATAGATGGGCCTGCTGGTCGGATCCAAACCTAGAAACTAATAGGGCCAACCCACATGTCGTGCTGAACCTAGGCTAGACCAGTCAAAGCACCGACCCAGGCCGGATCTAGTCCTAGCCCAAAACTGACAAAGCTCAGACCTAGATGCAGAGCCCACCCCAACCTAGATCCAGTCCAAGCCAGAAACTGACGAACCCATACTTAGCCCAATCCAATGTAGACCCATAATTTGTACCAGTCCTAGCCCAGATCCAGTCTAGACCCAAAAATGATAAAGCCCAACCCAATTTAATCCCATATACTCAAATGCAGAGCCAGACCCAGACTAGAAACTGACCAAGCACAAACCAGAATAGATCTAGTCCAAGCCCATATACTCACCTAGCCCAAACTAGCCACACCCAGAAATTGGCATCGCCTAGACCCAGATGTAAGGTCGAGCCCAGATCCAGTCCAATCCCATAAATAGACAAAGTTTGGCCCAGGTCCAATCCAAGCCTAGAAATAGACAAAGTTCGGCCCAGATCCAGTCCAAGCCTAGAAACTGATTTTAAGATATTAATGTTAACCTATTTTGACTATAAATATAACCTTAATTAAAACTCTGGTGGGTTAAGAGATTGCTACAATGTTGCCCGTTTGAAGCCTTCTTGGAGAAGAAATAGTATTAAAATTCATAAAAATGAAGGCCCATTGAGCAATTTGTTAGAATTTATTATACTTTGTTTTAATTTCTTAATCGAGGCTAAAAGTAATCACATATAATTTAGGGTTCCCCTAAATAACTTTGAGTCTCTTAGCTGAATCTCCCATTGACAAAATGCAAGAAAAGTGCTTATAGATGGAAGCCTTTCAACTCAACTTGTTATAGTTTGTTATAACACTATCAGTTGGATTTTTTTGGGATCCTTATAACTAAATGAGAGCATTCATTAAAGTGCTTAAAAAAATCATAAAAGTAAAAGCCCATTTTCATATAATTTTTTGCAGGACATTATAGTTTATTATAATCTCCTATGATCTCATAAATAACACCAAAATTACCTATGCTAATATTTTTGAAGTGCCCTAAATTGTTATAATACTACTATCTGAAATCATCCCTAT
Organism: Pouteria campechiana; assembly: GCA_036873735.1. Taxonomy (NCBI): domain Eukaryota; kingdom Viridiplantae; phylum Streptophyta; class Magnoliopsida; order Ericales; family Sapotaceae; genus Pouteria; species Pouteria campechiana. The sequence continues at coordinate 38,640 of JAYJMB010068804.1, forward strand.
GAAGAAAAAAAAAATTAAAGCCCTTCAACCTAGCTCTTGGGATTTAAGATCTTAAAAATGGGACCAAAATCACCCCAAGATATTTTTGGGGGTATATTAGTAATTCATATTTACTAGAATTTCCTACAATGTCAAATAATCCATTGCCCACTTGTACAAACTTGCCAGGTATTTCGAAAAATATCTTATTTAATTTTTAAATATAATATAATAAAATTAATATTTCCACATTAGATCATTCCATTGTCGTCTAGTCCGGTTAGGATACCTGGCTTTCACCCAGGCGACCCGGGTTCAAATCCCGGCAATGGAAAATTTTTGTAGCTAAACATAAAATAATCTTAACATTATGCATTTAAAATATCTTATTTTATAAATCAATAACCCATGTTTTAAAGAGCAGCTTCGGTGAGAGTAGCATCCTACCTAAGCAGTGGGATCAAAAGTGACGTAGGGGCTACACTGGTTTTACGATAATCTCACCTCCCATAATATTTTAAATATAATTTACTTATTAAACAATGAAAATCCTTCAAATTAAATACTAATCGGGCCATAATAAACAAAATAATTCCCGGTTTTTATATGCACGTCAATTGATTTTGTTATACACATGACCTTTGCAATGCCAATTTCATGCATGGGTAAACTATGGAGTATTGGAGAGTGTATGAATGGGTTGCTGCCAAAAGCCCATCCCTAACAGACATGCTTTCAACAAATTCTTTGGGTTTTATATTTGTGCACAAACTCCTCATATTCTAGTGGCGTTTTTACCATATAAAATAAGTACTAACTGCCTCTACAAATCATTTTTACCATGGGAAGTTAAAAACTCACAACTCCTTTGACACTGACCAAAAACAATTTTGAAGGCCTTTTACGCAATAGATTTTATAACTTTGTCTAATTGCAAATTAAACTCAAAGTTTCAGCATTTGAAAAATAGGCCTTCAAGTTTCACGATGTTGCAAAATGAACCTAGCATTGACATTTGTAAGATGGTTTTAGATATGGAATGGTTGAATTCAGTTTTGTAAAATTTTGGAACACATTTAAAACCACATTCTAAAACTTAAAAGAGCCAATTTTAGAAATATTCAAATGACAAAATCTAATTTGCAATTCGGCAAAGTTATAAGGTTTATTTTGCACAAAGCTCAAATTTCCAGCTGCTTATGTTTTCTGCTTACACCGTAGCAATTGTAAGGGGAAGGATGCTCCCTTTTGCATTAATAGAATTTGCTGTCAACAACGTACTCTGTTACATTTTTTCTATCAGAAAGATACCACATAATTCAATACATGGCAAACAATCTTTGAGAAAATCCCTTTTTTACCGGCGTTCAAACAAAAAAAAGCCCTCTCGAACTCCTTTTCATCTGTCAGCCTCAACGAACCTACCGATCTGGGTTTGTTCTCTTGATCATTGATATAAAATTCGTATCTTTTTAAATGACTCTCCAAAGGACTCTTGGATTTGCTCCTGTGCTATTTCTTAGGCTCTCGAAACCTTATGGCATTTTAGGGCCCATCAAATTTCAGGCAAAACTTGTTGATCAGTTTCTTGTGCATCCATAACCGGCTCCTGAACCCATTTATCCCTCTTGTTCTTGTGAGGCAGATTTATTCCTCTTTCCCTCCCTTTATTTTGAAGACATTGGTGCTCGAGCTTTAATCTTGTGATGATCATGGCGATATCCTCATCTCTGTAAGGCATCTCTGCAGTGTGCATGATCAATGCTTACTCTCCTTTTACTCATTCTTCTTGAACATGGACAGCAAAATGCCTCAGCACCTTCTTATGCTGATGGCCTGATACCAACTCTAGACCCACATGTAACACTTGCATTTCGGTTGCCGCATAAAATTCCCTTTGTGCCATTATCCTACATCACTTGGTTCTTCTCTAATATTTTTGAAAATCTGGAAATCTATTGGATATTTTTCTTTGCTAGCTGCTCTTAACTATTCAGCTTGCTCCACCTCTGCTCAAGAGAAGTAGTATCGATGTCATCAACAACCATGAACAGGTGGAATGTGATGATGATCTCCTTGTCCAATCTGCAAAACAATAAAGTCAAAAATTGTAGTCCATATGGGCCTGCTGCATAAGGAATAAAAGATGTTTGAAAAAATAATTAAGATATTCAGAAAAGCAAATGATGGGGAGTCCACCATACACGACTTGATGCAAAGTTGTCAAGAGAACCAATTGGATCTCAACAAACCTTCCTACCAAAAATTAAGTAAATATTAGCTTCCCTTGTTAAACCAATATAGTTTCTGCCATCTTAACAGGCATGCAAAAAGCCTAAAATGTGATATTTGGATAGCACAACCTTTACATTATGCCAATATGCAAGGCAAAAGGATGCATTTTCAGTAACATTAGGACAATCTTATCTGTTCTTTTTACCAAGCTTCACTTCTAATTAAAAGGATTTTCACTACTCTACTACCATGATCAAAACAGATCTGCCCAACATCAGTTCTCAGATGCTTGACGCCCAAAACAATTATTGTAAGTGGCTAAGAATGTTGCCACAATACCTGCCAAAATCTAAGATTCAGAAAAGTTCGGTGAATAATGCTGGAAATGGGACAGTACAGTAAAAAGTTTTACTTACAGGTTCATGCAGTCCATCCACTAGAAAGATCGCACCCTTCGTAAAATTGGAAAATTGGAGAATTGGCTGATACAGTGCTGTACAGAAGGTTGGTATCAGCAAAACTAGCCGAGACAGTTGCAGCTCCTAGGTAACCCATGAGATTAGAGCAATAGCAAATCGCCTTTGTCCACAGTGGCTGCAGAAAGGACCTGAATTGTAAGACCAGCAATTGCTGCAGTCAGCTTTGTTAGGATATTGACTTTGTCCATAGGCAATAACTCAGAATTATCCAGCAGACCTAAGCAGCATAGGTAAAACATTAGGACTTCAACAGCATTCCTCCAGCCCCCATTGTTGAATGAAGGTTCACATACAGTCAGTACCATTCAAAATCCAAGAAAATTAAGTAAAAAGCCAAAAATTAAAAAATAATGTTGGCAAAGAATGTCTACATTAATCACAGAGGAAACAAAATCAATTAAAACTCAAAAAAGATAGTTTCAAACTCATAATCCTAATTTGGCAACCCAGCAGTTAGCCCTTCAGCAAGAAGTCATTGTCAAATTTGGAAGTCTAAACCTCAAAAAGAATGAATATTTTCCGGTATGATTAACTCTAAGAAAACAATGCCTCACCATGAAACAAAATGTTTTTGTTGCAACACTTGAGCCACCATTGCCATGCAAATTTGACAAAGGACTGGCAGACAACTTGTAATCTTGAAATCTATAAGCCTTATGAAAGTTTATCTGCTTCATTTTTAGCCTAATCGTTGCTCATACAGAACTCATTGTATTCAAAATGTGAATTTTGAGATGACAAGTGACAAGAAGAGGAAGGATACATTTGTAAATGAAACCATTTGAAGAAACGACAAAGTAGCATCAACAGGCAACATTATGAAACCAACCGCCAAGGGAAAAACACATGCTAGAGGATCCATCTGAATACAGCCTAAAATAAGAATGGAAACGCACCCGTCTGAAACATGAAGAGCATGGCATTTCTAACAATGTCCAAGATATGTGGATGTCCAGATGCATCTTAGTCTATTGCCTGCAAAACAAAATCACAACAGCAATGTGAAAACAGAAGGTAGAAACCACTGATATGGCACTGAATTCAAGCACATGATGGCTAATCAGGTAAAATCTCTAGAGCATCAAAAAGGCACCACAAATTTCATAGGTCACCCTCCATCTTGGAGAACTAACAAATAAGATATGCAAGATAACTATTTAAGATTATCATATTTGCAAGAGCAAAGCAGTTTTCATTGAATTGTTCAGAAAATTGAACTTGGGAAATTCATTGTTTAGTTTCCACGAAACTCTGAGCATAAAAAATGGGCAACATCGACCACCAAATTAGTCCACATAGTACTTTGTACTCAGAGCCCTACCAAAGTAAATTTGGCAAAGTTCCTGAAGTAAGCTTCGGATCATCATTTCACTCATTGCATGGATTTCATACACAGGAATAATACCAATCTTACGCAAAGTTTATGCGCCACACAGTTTGTACAGATGAAGAGCATGCCATTGAGGCAACATAGAGTTGACTGTCTGCATGATATAACAATAACCCATTCCCCAAAAGCATCCTTAACAAAACAAACTCGAGCCTCCAACTTGAAAGCCTGCAACGGAGAAGAAAGAAACCATGACAAATGGAAAGAGGCCAAGTTTGGATGTTTATGGTCTTTGTCCACACAGGTTGTACTTTCCAAACCAATGGTCATGTCCCCAAAGCCCCACTTGTTAAAACTTAAAATGAAAGACAAAATGCATATTCATCTGATGGAAAGACAAAATGCATATTCGAAATGGTGCTTATGGCATAGGGTTCGTACAAAATACCATACCACGTGCTTGCAAATCCCCAGAAAGACTTGATCACTGTTCCTTGCAATGCGAATCCATAGCACTGCACAATAGCAAACCAAAACCAATGGCCATTCAAATTAGCCGCACACTCGCTTGGATGATACACCATATCTAGGATCACAAAGAAATATACTTTTCAATGCCAGATTTACAATATGATTGGATAATGAGAGGTAAATAGTACAAATCATGCATGGCAATATAAATCATCTAAAGCTGAATCATTTTACTAGTGAAACTCACCATTCTAGCAGTTAACAATCATCATTATCCATCTATGCATCTAACAAGGAAATGAATGACATAAGCATGGCAATTGGACCCATGGAATCATTTGATAAAGAACGTGATGGTGTAAACATCAGATATTTTAATCCATCAATAAGAAGTCCTAGTATCTTGACAAAGAAAGTGCGACCACTAGGGTCATTCTCACTCTTCTTCTTCTTTATATGGAGAAGCATCCTTTACTCTCTTTTTTTCCCCTCTTTCTTCTTTTTTCCCTTTTTTTTTTTAAATAGATGTATTCATACAGGATAAAGAATTTTGATCTCTGAAATTACTTGCACAAACTTACTATGCAGCATACAGGATGCATCCTCGGGTCAATAATATACTCCTCAGTATAAATTTGTTTTGAATTAGAATTTGAAAAATAACGTAATTCTAAAATACAAAGGATTCAACCTAGTAATATGATCACAATTTAATAATTTAAAAAATAGCAGACTTACTTTGCAACCGAGATGACATTTTGCAAAGACAACATGAATGGCACTGCATGTTGAAGCCATGGACCTCATTTGCCTATTGAACTTTGATCATGCTCCCTTGAATTCATCCCTAATACTGAATAAGTGATGGTATTAGGCTCAATACCCTTTTCTAACATTTTCTCAAATAGCTCAAAGGCTTTACTTGATTGATCATCCTTTATAAACCCATTAATGAGGGCTGTATAAGTTACAACAGTCAGAGGAGCCTCCTTTATTGCCATATCTTCAAACAAAATGACTGCATGGCCCATCTGGTGTGACTTGCAATACCCATCAATTAGACAGGTATATGTTACTACATCAGGCAAGATACCACTTTCCGTCATCTGATAGAATATATCACAAGCATTCTTTACATCCCCACTTCTACAGAATCCAGCAATGATTGTCGTGTAAGCAACTTTGTCAGGCACTAACCCTTTCCTTATCATCTCCTCAAACAAATTCAGAGCTTCCTGCATTCTGCCTTCAATGCGAAGCCCATTGATAATGCTTGTATAGGTGATGGTGTTGGGTAAGATATCATCTTTCAAAGGAGCTTCCTTTCTTGCCATATCTTTGAACAAAATGACTGCATGGTCCATCTGATGTGACTTGCAATAACCATCAACTAGACAGGTATATGTAACTACATCAGGCAAGATATCACTTTCCATCATGTGATAGAATAAATCATAAGCATTCTTTACATCCCCACTTCTACAGAACCCAGCAATGATTGCTGTGTAAGTAATTTTGTCAGGCACTAACCCTTTCCTTATCATCTCCTCAAACAAATTCAGAGCTTCCTGCATTTTGCCTTCAATGCAAAGCCCATTGATGAGGTTTGTATAGGTGATGGTGTTTGGTATTATATCATCTTTCAACATCCTGGCATATAACTTGAAAGCCTCTTCCAATTTTGAATCACTGGCGAAACCATTGATCAGGGTGCTATAAATGACAACATCGGGAACAAGCCCTCTCTTAACCATTGACTCAAATATCTCCAACGCTTGCTCTGCCTTCCGCTCTTTGCATAGCCTGTTGATTATTGCATTATATGTAAACAAATTAGGAACAATGCCCTTTTCTAGCATTTCATCCATAAGTTCAAAAGCCTCCACAACAAGTCCTTCCCTACAGTACCCATCAACAATAACAGTACAGGTAACAACATTTGGCAACACGCCCTTAGAAACCATCTTCTTAAAAAGTTCCACAGCCAAATTTAAGCGTCTTCTCTGGCAGTAACAATGAATTAAGCTGGTATAATTAAAAACGTCAGGAACCAAATCATGTCCAATCATCTCCTGCATGAGACTGTAGGCCCCATCCAGATCTCCTTGCTTACAGTATCCATCAATTAAGATGTTATAGGAAGTCTTGTCATACTTAAAACCCAAACCTGCAAATCCACGGAAAAGATTCAGCGCCCTCACCATTTCTCCATGCTTACAAAGACCATCCAAGACCGTGCTATAGCTTACGAGGTTGGGCTTTATTTCCCTGGCCACCATTTCATCAAATAGGCCAAGAGCCTTCTGCACATTGCCATTCCTGCAAAAACCATGAAGCAAAATGGTATAGCTATAAACATCAGGCAACAACCCAGAAGACTTCATTTCCTCCAAAACCATCAGTGCCTCATACAAGCTGCCTTTACAACAAAACCCATGAATAACAGCATTATAGCATTGACTGTTTAAAGGAACTCCTCTATCTCTCAAATCTTTAAGAAAGCTCCATGCAGACTCTGTGTCTCCAGCTTTGCAAAGGCCACGAAGGTAAGTACCATATGTAACAGCATTGGGGTGAATAGAATTCCTCATCATTTCCACCAAAATTTCAGTTGCTTGGCCCATATCTATTCCACAATAAAAGTGTATCAAAATACTGTAAGTGTAAACATTGGGAATTGGGCTAGAGGCCTTCATTTCATCAAACAAATTCATCGCCAATTCCACTTCATCCTCCTCAAACAAACACTTGAGAAAGAAATTGCATGATAAAGTGGTCAGATCCAAGCCCATTCTCTTAACCCACCAAAAAGTCCCTTCAGCATACACAAACATTGATAACTCCGCAAAAACTTTAATGAGTTCTTGGTAGACAATGGACAAGCATGCCCTACAGTGAGAAGATTCTGCTAGTGCTTCCAGCAATTTAAAGGCATCAAGATTTTCATTCTTATAGTAATGCACCATCTCCCTCAGCAAACTGTTAATCTCTCGCTGCATTCCCACTGATGAGAAGATATTGATTATAAGAGCAAATACATGCATAGAGTGACACAAACCATATTTCTCAGATGCTTTTGAGAAATGTACTTCCCACACAGCATGCCAGTTTAAAGAATGAAATACACGAGCCACTAAGGGAAAAAGATTGTGACCTCTTCCAATGCAAGATCTGCTACAGCTCTCTCCACAATTTCTATCGACAGCTTTGGTAGCGGAAGTCCGGTTTCCATTGAACAAATTTTCATCAAACAGTGACAAAGCAGCAGTAGAATAAGCTCTAAAAACGCGTGCTTCTGACAGAAGAACCCAACCTAGAAATCCCAATTCTTTCCTTCTCATCGGTGGAGGCCCTCGCCGACAATAGGAAACCCAGAAACCTAGTGACTATAGAGACTAACCAAATACCCATCAGATTGTACTTCAGCAAACAAGCATTGACCAACGTGGGAGATTGGCACAAATGATGTCTAAATACCTGGAAAACGTACGCCCATCATTCGTATTCAAGAAATCGTGTCAAAACAGTTCAAAAAACGCATCTTTCTTCATGGAAATGCTGCCAAACAGACCCAAATATCTTACTTCAGCAGCTAACAGCGTGGCCATGAAACGAAGCTCAGAAAGAGCTATCCCGTTGAGTAAAGACAAAACCCACATCAGAACAGGCAAGCTCTTGCGGAAAAACAAAAACTTCGTATTGAAATCCTCCCAATTACAAGCTCTAGATAACGCCCGTGGAGAAGAAACACACCTCCGGGGAGCGCAATTTGCCTCTCCGGCAATGTGGTCATAGGCGGCGGCAGCCCTCTCAAATACTCGTCTGGGAGACGCAGCGACTAAAGCCGAAAAGGGAAAAGCTTCAAGAAAAAGAAATCGACAGAGAGAGGAAATACTTGGATTCTCCTCTTCTTCAGTCTCTTTCCGTGAGCTTCGATGGAGGAGTCGGACCAAAAAGATTATTGCGAAATTTGAAGAGAGAAAACGTAGATGGTTTCGAAGGGAGACGAGAAAGGAAGAATTAGGGCTGATTATGAGGATCGAAGAACAGAGGAGGAAGAGAAAACGAGAAGAGCCTGGAAGCAGCAGCAGTTCGAAACTTGGAGACAGACTGACAGAGCCTGGGAGAGGAGCAGATTTCTGACCTAAGGCCAAGAACGAACATCTGCATGGGCCCCACATCCTCTTTCTATGCAGCATCTGGTCCGTTCACGAGGTTTTATATTGCATAGGATGAGATCTTGGCCGTTGGATCAGGTGCACGGTAATCGCGGCTATAAGAGCTATGGATGGAAGTTTGGGTAAAGTCTAATGAGCTGTTAAAGTTAACTTGAGTTAGTCTGTAATTAGATAAATTTGAAGGGTCTCATTTATAAAAAGTCCGCCTGGTAATTCAATGTTAAAGGGTCCATTGCGACAATGACCCTACAAAAGTGTGAAAAATTAGTCAATGTAGTAGGGATACATCATCAATTTGTACAGCCTATGATTTTTCCTTAATATCTAAATCGACTACTATAATTGCCCTCGTCTCTAATTTTATTATCATGAAAAAATTCTTGATTGAAAATCAAATGGGTCACAAAAAAAAGTAAATAGTTTGTTTGAATGTTGAAGCTTGTGCCAATTTTCATTGAAAATAATCTTTAGTATCTTAAATAAATAAATAAATGATGTCTAAGTATGACAGTCCATTTGATCTTATCAAAATATCATAATGCATATATAAAAAAAAAAAGTATATTATGCACTCATGTGCGCATTCTGACTAATATTGTACAAAGTGATTCATATTTTGCAGTGGTGAAATAAGATTTTCTTTATATCTAATAATGTTTCATTTTTACCATAACTTTTGGCTAGCATTCAATATTTATTGAGGTGAACCAAAAAGAGCACCTAAAACCGGTTTTGAGGAAAACCGGCAGCTAAGCAGCCTAAGCCAAACCTCTTTCTCCATACTGTTGCATGAAGTTCCTACATTTCGCATGTTGGGCCAGAAGATGCACCGGTAGATGTTCTCTTCACTTTCAGAACATGATCATGACGTTCCTTTAGCCGTCAAACCCAATAAATTAAAATTATCAAGAATTACGTTTTCATGGAAATGGAAATGGAGATGTCCATTTCAACTGCAGGGAATAGAAAAAACACTCCAAATCTAATATATCTTTTCTTAAATATGTTATTTAATGTGGTCCAATTCATTCATCCTTCTCAACACTTCGTGTTTTGCAAGAAATATATAAACTACGTTGATACAAGAATTAGATGTATCATAAAAGGATAATTAGTGAGTGTATTTGAGTACAAGCATTTGATTAAAATTTTATTGGCTCAATAAGCCTTGTTATTCATAGAAGTAGTGTTATAAGAACTGGATTGGTGATAGAATCATTAGGTATCCTGTTATGGTTCAACCGTTCAGTTGGACGGTTGAACTGATTTTTTATTTAAAAAATAAATAAATAAAATATTATTTTTAAAAATCTAAATCATAGATATTAATTTAAATATGTCAATTTTTTATATAATATTTTAGTATTTTAATTTATCCTTTTATTAAATTAATAATATTAAGATTTTAAAAAATTACTATTGAATTGAACCAGTACCTGGCCGGTCTGATTCTGATTCTGATTCTGATAACACTACTACGTAGAAGTAAAAAAGTGAAACAGTTGCAATCCGGTCGATAAACTCTCAAGCCTAGACATAGTGAGTACATTAATTCTCGATCATAGAAGATTCAATGCAGGTCAATCAAAGATCGGGAAGGCTGTCGGTTTCTAAAACCATTCCCATAGCTTTTGATCCAAATACCAAGCCCAAGACCGATCACGTACAAAAAAGGTACATCACTGTACTAGTTATTGGCTGATTGCTTTCCATTAAAATGGCTTCATATGCATATTTCCATTAACAAGAACGAAAGATTCCACTGCCCATCTGAAGTGGGTGCCATTATTTGGATGCTTTATATACGTTAGGCTGGCAAATAAAGCTGCCTCTATCTCTTAATTGTGCCCTGAAAAGGCCCAAGTAAAGAATGCCATTGTCCTTTTATCATTTATCACGGTGCAATGGGCGACATGGGCCCGCATTTCTTTGAAAATTTTATTTTTCAAAGATTAATTTTTTATATACCTTCCATAACCAATATTTATAATTATTATTTTATATTTATTTTAACTCTATTTACTTTATAACTCATACCATCCATTGGGACTTCATTTCTTTTTATTCCATTCATTTTGGCTTTGCAGTGGAACTATGCAGTCATTCATTCATTGTTACTTTATTATTATTATTATTATTATTATTATTAAATATTTTTAACAAATTCAAAATAGATGAGTCAAAGGCTCAACTAATTGACATTGAATAAATGATCTGGTTCTGTCTACCTTTTAAGATGGTATAGACTGTATGCACATGTGATGGAACCGACACAATTTCACTGTGGGATAAGATGGAATAGACACACTATCATTGCACACTATGACAGACCCCACACAATTATTTAATAATTGACACTTTCACGAGAGATGAATGGCGACTTCAAAAGATTGGCTCGGTGGCCATTGGACGCCTGTCATGTGTGTTCAAATCTATCATGCATTTTAAAATATGTAAGTATCAGTCAGCGCTCCAATTTTCTAGCCAGCTCAATTAGGTATTAAGCTTGCTTTCCTTCCAAGGAGAAGTTTATTTCTTGAATGCATATCATTGTTACTGCCTGGGTTGGGATCAACTCTAATTCCCAACCCAACTGAGTAAACTAAAAAGTAGGTTTGAGAGTTGGGTAGTTAACTTGATTTAATTGGGTTTAGTTGGGTTAGAATAGATGATTAGATAACTGAATCAACTTAATTTCTTTACCTCTTAACTATTAGAATTAAAGTTAGAATTTTAGAAAAATTAAATAAATAATGCAACTTATCAAAAAATTTGTAGTTGAGGGCTTGACAAAATTTGTCAAGACAACTTTGCTACCCTTTATATGTGCAAAATTGATATGTAGTTGCAATCTGTTTTCAAAATATAATAAACCCACAAATTTAATAAAAATCAACTCTAAGATTTACATTTCTAAGTATTGAACAGATCCTCAAAGCAAACTACCTTAAAATGCCAAAAAGACAATTATGTAAATAGAGATGAAAAAAACTCAAATCCTTGCAATATCTAGAAGAGGAGGAAATCTAATACCTTAACAGTGAAATTATAGAAAATATATATATTCTGTAGGGGCTCAACGTCTCTTTACAAAAGACACCAAGGTACCCTTCCAGAATGTTGAACACCCCTCCTATTTTAGAGATACAACACTTCACTTAAATAGCCTAAGTGAAGCGGTTTCTCTTGTCATTCTTTTGGTAGCAGATTTAACTAACTTTAACTTTACCAATAAATATATTAATATATCTTACTAAGTAACAAAATATTGTAGTTTTTGGGCTCATGCGAATTATACCTCATATAGATGCCAAATATCCTACTAAGTAACAAAATATTATAGTTTTCGGCTCATGCGAATTACACCTCATATAGATGCCAAATATCCTACTAAGTAACAAAATATTGTAGTTTTGGCTTGTGCAAATTGCTCCAATTATAAATGTCAAAAGACACCTAAGCAACTCTTATGCTTGTACCGCATGCGAACTATGTGTTATCCTTTTGTTCTTATGGAGACTCGAATGAAGATTCAAACCTAGGCATTCTCGAGTAAAAACTTACAATGTCACAATTACTCTACATAATTATTTTTGAATTTTTTAAATAATAATAAATAATAATATTTTATTTTTTAAATTTATTTAAAACCAACATTAACATATTTTCTTAACTTCTTAATGATTAATTTGTTAATGATTGGTTTAGATTCAATATGTTTGAGAGAGAGTATGTTAGAAAGTTGTATTTAACTTGCATACTAATATCGAAGAAATAGAAAATGATGGTAACAAAATAAACTCTTTTATGAGAAAGTATCAGATAATAATTGAGAAAACAGGTAATAAAGAAAAAAAAGGTTAATAAAAGTAATTGTAGTATCTGTATTAGATCCAAAGGGATATAAAAGAGATATATTTTAATTTTCAAATACAATAACTATATTTTTTTAACTAATTATCTTGGAAGCCTAACAGCTCACCTTTCTTTTCATTATTAGGATTTTTTTTTCATACTCTATTACCACCTCATCCTATTAAATATATATTTTTGTTGAATTTGAATCTTGTCAGCTCGAGAATTAAAATGCTATGCTCTCTTTCGAGTATTTGTACAAGAACTTTTTAAAATGTCAAATGTCATTGAATTTTATCACCTCATAAATTAGCTTTTTAAGGTTTTTGAAGTTATCATCTGACCCAACAATGCGTATCAACTTGCCATGTGGGTGGCGTGTGCATCGGTTAAGTTGTTGTGTTTGCGTGTAGGATTCGCACAGCACATTTAGACTTGGTCGGCTCTTTCGGCTAATCTTGACTGCAAAACAAGCAATGCCTGCGTTTAACCTATTTGTGTTGCAGACTTTAAAAAGGTATGTAAGACTTTTGTGGCTTGGCACGGAACATTTCTTAAGAAAATAGCTGAACACGCAAATTCTCCTAGCTTGCCTTGTGAAGCTAAATAATGAGATGGGACAAATTGTTTTAAAGCCTTTAAAGCTTGGTTTGATGTATTAGGAAGGCAGGCTATTAACAATATATCCTCTTCTATATTTCCTTCTTAAGCTAACCTAACATTTTATCTACCATCATAATCCTGCTTTTTTCATTTATATATATATATATATTTTAATCAATTTTCTTACTTTTCTATATAAAAACTTATATTATTACTGTACTTTTCTAATACATATTCTTTCTCTCACATAGTGTAGTCAAACGTATCCTAAGATTAAGCGCACCCTTCTTCACAGATGATCTCCAATAGCTCACTCCATTTTATATTTATATCACCATTCAAAATTATGCCAAGACCATCATCACTTAATTTTATTACTTGGATAAGTTAAAATTCAATCCTCCATGCTTAAAATCTAAACCCTGATTCCCATCTTGTCACATGATTAGTATTTCAAGGAACATGGGGTCAAAGAAAGATAAAAAAAAGGAAAAAAAAAGGAGTTTTACAATAGTACCATCTATTTGGCCTTCTAGTCCCACATATAATTCATTGAAGGGCCTGTTGAGGAATTAGAGAGAGAGAGAGAGAGCAAAAGTTGATAAATTCGAGGAAGATTTTTCTTTTAAGTGATGTGATATATTAGAGGTAATAAGATAATTAGTGAAAATAAAGTGAATAAAATAAAATAACATAAATAAAGATAAAATAAATAAGTTTTCGAAATTTAAAAAAATGCAAGGAATCATTGATGAAAATATAAATAATAATGAAGAAAAACAAGGTAATTAAAATATGTAAATATTATATTAATTAAAAAAGATTTAAAAAGATCACATAAGATTTACTCTCTTTTTTTCCCTTCTAAAACTAGTTTAATATTTTTACATAAAATTTAGCTTTTCATATATTAATTGCACAGTGCTATCGGGTTATTGTGTGGTCCCTTTTGTCATAGCCCACCTTCTATGCCTACTTGATTCCTGATGCTGAGTAGCTACTTGCACAACTCCTTGTCAAGATGCTTTGCAGACTTTGACAGAGAAAGGGCAAAGCAAATGTCCCAAAAGCCAAAAGTGCCAACCTTTGGATGACTCATGACCTTTTTATGGGTGAAATTTATCTGGGGAAAATACTCTTACGATTGTTATGTATTTGCATATTTTATCTAAATATAAGAAAGAAAAAAGGAATTAAAATAGAGCATTCACCCTCTATTACATACAAGAGCTGTCACATTTTGTTAAGTTGGCATTGGCTCACCGGATGCGATGTTGTTCACGAGATATTCTCCCGTGAATGAGAATGACGCTTTATATCACTACAAAATATACGTACGACCTATTAATGATATGCTTAATTAATGATATATTTAAATTTATATTTTGTTTGGGGATTAGGAAGAGAGAGAGAGACCCTATTAATGATATGCTTAATTAATGATATATTTAAATTTATATTTTGTTTGGGGATTAGGAAGAGAGAGAGAGAGAGCCTATTAATGATATGCTTAATTAATGATATATTTAAATTTATATTTTGTTTGGGAATTAGGAAGAGAGAGAGAGGAGCAAAAAATTAGATGGGGAAGAGTGGGGAACAAAGTAATATGAAATAGTAAAGGTTGCATGATATGAACAATGAATAGAAATAAAATAACTAAAAATAAAATAGATAAATTTTATAGATAATAAGATTAGAGATCCTGATTGAATATGGGTAATGATAAGGGAATCTGAACTATCATGGTCAGTAAATATGGGATATTCTTATATGAAATGGATTTTACTACGTGAACACTTGTGCTTCTAATATTTCAATTAAATTCAAGTCAATCATTATATTTATAATTATCTATTTAATATTGATATACAAAATCATCTCAATTCAAAACCAATATAAGCTACAATAAATATATATTTATAAGATGGTTTCAAATATTTTTTTAAATGTCATGATATATATAGGTTTTTATTGAGATAATTTTTTATATAAATTAAATAAATAATGCTAAGTACAATGATTGGTTTGTATTTAATTAAAATATCATGGCGCATAAAAAAACTATGGATTGTAGAGTGTAACCCATTTCACATGAGAAGGTTCGAATAAATATTTATTAATTAATAAAATAAAACAAAAAAGAAGAAGAAGAAGATGATGAAAATTTCCACCTCTCTTCTTATTCCAAGCAAAGCCATAGAAACACATATAAAAACATGCAAGTAATATTTGGTTTTGGTTGGAGAAAAGGAGATGAAAATGGAAAAGAATGGAAAAGAGATTTAAAATGATAATAACTATAAAATAAATAAAGTTAAAAGAGATAAGAAGTAATAATTAAAAATATAAGTTTATAACAATAGGTACATATTACATAATTCATTGGAAAATGAATTTTTAATGGGGAAATGGACTTTTCTTTTCCTTTACCTGAGATCAACACGCTGGCAACAAAATATTTTTACTATGCTTTAGCAAAACCCTTTTTGCTATTTAATATTTTATTAAGAAAAACCGATGATGGCTGCTAATTTATATAACTGATGGAAACTTTACGAAATTCTTTTAAGAATCACAAAATGATAATTGGTAACAAAAGATAAATTTATATGTGAAAAT
>JAYJMB010068805.1:0-24545 GCA_036873735.1 Pouteria campechiana
TATTTAGGAATCAAATAGGTGCAAAAGATGAAGTATTAGGAGAATAAAATATGACATTTTGCATTCTCATCAAATATACATAAGTTAGAGCATGGATAAATCATTTACACATAATTTCTTTTTCATGTACAGAATATCTTCTATAAAGCACACTTATCAAAATATGTTTATCCCCACATGATTTTTCAAGTTGTAGACCATGTATCAATCACATATTGTATTTTTTTATCATAATATAATTATACATATAAAATTTTCATAATTTGCAATGCATGGATATATACTTTAAATCATGATTTTATATTTATAAATTCATTTAAGCTCTCATTCTTTTTCATTTAAAAAGATCTCTCTTCCAAGCACTTTTAACTTATGATCCAAGGTATAATAAACAAGGTTAAAAGCAATATGGATCAATATGATTTCCCTTCTAGACTTATATCAAGATGTATATGCTTTCATAAATAATATTCCAATAAGGCATGCATATTTCAAGCATATCTTTCTATATTTCCAGCTTTTATACTAGAAGTATAATTAGCATAAATCAAGTCTTAAGACAAGTTTTGTTATCATCAAAATCATAGAATAATCCCAATAGATATAAATCAATGAAATCATGTCAATTAAGGATTCAAAACATGTTAATTTAGGTATTAAAATATGATAAATTATAAGCTTATCACCTTTCAAAAGAGGAATAGGGAATTAAAAAAAATGCTTTTGAAATACATGGTTCCCCCTAAATGAATGCACTATATTAAATCTAAATCCAAATGTATTATTTTATCTATTGTGATTTCTATTTTTCTCCCTCTTTTTTTCATAATCAAAAAGCATAAGGGAAAAAGTTAAGTATGTGCAGAAAATGAAATGAATAATCACATAGATAAGAAAAAGAAATTGTATTTCATTGATAATAAAAAAGAATTACATAAGCTAGCTTACTATAGTTTTCAAAATATACATAAGCAATCATGAAAACAAGATAAATATGGTAACTTATTACTTCTTTGGCTTGGCCCTGTTTGAGTAAGTGAGAGGGAAATAAGTTGGGTTATCAAATGGCGAATTGAGCTGGTTAGATGGTTTGGGAGTTGGAGTGGATGGAGCAAGAGATTTGGGCTTGGTTCTTTGGGTTCTAGCCTTTTTAGAGATGACTATTTTGGTGGAAGTGGGGGGAAAAGGAGTTGGAATTATGGATCAATGGGAATGGCTATTGGAACATCCATAAGATGGCTACCCAGATAGACTATGTTGACTAGAATGACCCACAGTCTGGCCATGTAGCAAGTGTTGTCAAGTTCAGGAAATGGGATGGGTGTGCCCTCTTGAAATGCCTGGAGATTTGCATTTATCTTGCATAATATACTTCATGGGGTAGGCAGAAATGTTTGTATTGGAATTGTCAAGTGGTTACTAAGTCTGCCATGGAGAGGGTGGCTTGGGTTTGGATTTTGGTGGAGCTTTCTTCTTGGAAGCTAGTTATCTTTTTGGAGGAGGTTTGGGTTAGGGAGCTAGTGGGGACTATGTGGCAGGTTTGGATGAAGTGGGTTATGGTGACAGGTTGGATTCCTCTAGGTAGGGAGGAAAAAAATCATCAAGGTCAGGTAATGGTTTTGACTTGTAATTCTTGGGGGTGGTGTGAGGAGGATCTTTCAAAAGAATGATGTTGGCTATGAAGGTTGGATCTTCATATTCAGGGAATGGGAGATCCTTGGGTGTGGCATTTTTGTGTTGGGATTGGAGAAGGAAGGGATTTTTGCATTGATCCTTTCAAGCTTGGAACTCTTGGGAGGTCATTTTGATTTTCTTTGTAGCTTTGACTGGGGTTGATGGAGTAAATTTTTGAAATGTTGGAGATGGAGTTGAAGGAGTTTGATATGGGATTTGTGGAGGAAGGCTGGTGGGAATTTGTGGTGTTGTGGATGAGTAGTTTGGGGTGTTGGTTGAGGTGGAGGTGGTGATATGGACTATTGAGGCTGTGTTTGGAAGGGGATTGCCAGAAGAATGATACAGGATCTAGTTAGATAGTAGGGATGACAACTACCCTAGACTTGAAAGTCTTGTCTTTGAATTAGGATCGGGATAGTGAATGTCCTCAGTTTTTTTATACTATCCAGTCGAGTGAAATTTATCTCTAGATGCCTTAAAAGCATCAGAGTTTGACTTCATTTTGGATGCATACTCATGGAACCAAGTTCGGACGTTGTGAAACCAAGTTTGGACATTGGAAAACCAAGTTTGGATGTTGCAAAATCAGCTTTGGATAGGAAGTCAAGTCTAGATGTGTTGAAGAAAGGAGCCGCTATGCTAGAAACTTAATGTCGTTTTAGAAGATATCATTTTAGATGTACCAAAATCCACTTAGAATGCATCTCTAGAATCAAAGTCCAAAAATTTCTAAGTCTCAAACTTCAGACAATGTGAAGACAAGGTTTGGACACGCTAAAATTTTATTTTAGACATTATCAAACCAATTTTAAATGAAGTTGAATTTCAGGTGTGCAACTATGTATTTCATGCCACTTCAGAAATTTTGAAGACTTTACTTCAAATATGCTAAAGCATTCGAGACAAAGCTAGTTCAAGTCGGATGTAAGGAACATGAACTGCATGATTTCAGACTATCCAAAGATATTGCTTCAGATAGTCCTAAGCTGTGAACGACTTCTACAACATGAACTTTCGACAAAGCTTTCTCTACCATTCCAGACATGCTTGTTTTAGATGATATGAAGTAGTGAGAATGGCTCAATGGTCAGAAATTTGAACATTGCAAAGCCACATCTAGCCACCCATCTTCTTCGAACAGTTAAAGATCTTTGAAGATCTATTTAAGGAGAAGTGTTGGGATGTTTTAAGGGTTGAAGAAGCCATGCATTAAACCTTAATTTTCTACAAATCTTTGCAACCCTAGGCCAAGAGCTTAAAATTTCAAATATTCATCTGAGAGCTTTCAATTTATAATTTATAATTTCAAGGCCTCCTTCTTCATTACCCAAAGGGCATCTTTTTTGTATCAAAAAGAGCTACTTTAGATTAAGCCTTCCTCGGAGCTTACAAAGAAACATTGTATAAAAAGTGTAAATCCTTTATCTTTGTTTTTATTTTTGTAACCCCTTGAGTTGGTAAAGGAGATCAAGCTTAAGAAGAACAATTCTGTTTGTTGGAGTATGTCTAATGAGTGAATTTCATACACTTATATTACACATGTTTAAACTTATTTATTTACAAATCCTTATCTCTTTTAGATGAATTTAGTGCTTATTTATTGGATTTTATAAGTTCCTTAAAGATGGAAAAGAAGTGGAAAAAGAATGGCAAAGAAGAAGCTCAAGTTTGGAAAGGAAAATAGTTAAAAAGATGGAGCAAAAAAGCAACACAGATCAGGACAGCCAGCTGGTGCCATAACCGGACACCACCGCTAGGCAGCAAGCTGGCGGCCCACCTGGCGCTGCTGATGCCAGCGGTGGACCATATTATGCGGATTTTTTTGCATTTGCATATTTTGTGGCTTTTTAAGGAAAAACTTAGGGTTTTTCAAAGGTTCTTCTCACTTCTATTTTTAAAGTTTTTTTCTCTAAGGTTTAGAGCCATTTTGGGGTGAGATTTATCATGAAGACAAATAAGGAATTGCAAGTAAGAAAGAAAAAAGAGAGAAGATGTTCTTCATTATTGTCATCCTATCTCAGGGAGTTGTTTTATTTTCTCTTATGAACTAAATCCCTTTTCCTATGGTGAAAATGTAGCCCTTTTTGATACTCTTTGTTATGGATTGTTGGATATTATTAATGTTATATGACCTTGTTTCATTCATGATGTTATTTGCAATGAATTAATTTATTTTATTGCTTGATCACCAATATTATGAGTTAGATTATGTATCAAAGCATGGTTAAGGTACACACCATATGCTAAACCATGAGCTCCCTTGAATGAGAAGTATAGATGGTTAAGGTACACATCATATACTAAACCATTCTATTTTAGTTCTTATGTTCTTGAAATTATTGGTTTTCACCTCAATTATGCTACACACCATAGGTAAATTAGAATGAGTAAAAGCACTTGATTTAAACCTACACAGCTTACAGTAGTAATCTTACTTTTGAAAGAACAAACCCAAGTGAGGCATTAAATCCAACAATCCATTGGCAAAGGGTTGTCATCTTGTGGTGAAATTGGATCCTTAAACTTCTTCGTCTTGTTAATCTCTCTAGATTATCTTTAGCTATTGATTTAATTTTATTCTATTAAGTTTTTAAAATTATACCAAACCTCATTTTCAAGTCTATTTAGTTATATACTTAATAACTAAGATTAATTAAGTTGGTTTGCCTTTCTCTGTACACTTGCGAGGAATTATAATTTGAACCATCAAGCTTTTAGTGTTGTTGCCAGGGAATGGTTCCAAACTAATTTGATTAAGATTAGTTACATTTTTTTTACATTCTTTCTTTTTGTTTATGTGTATAATTATATAAAAGATTATTTTTAAATGTTTCCTTCTTTTTGTTGTAGTATTGTGAGTGCACGTAAGGAGATCTTTGATACCTACTCTGTTTCCATTAAACAATTATGCTGACAAAGTGAAAATTGAAACAGAGATTTTAGGCAGAGGAGAAGAAGTAAACATGGCTGACAAGATGGAGATCCAAGTGGCTCAACTAGTGCAACAAGTGCAATAGGCTCAACAAGTAACGAAAGAGTTTGCATGCCCTACTATAGGTATTTCACCTTCATGCATTGTGTTAGATGAGGATGCTAAAAATTATAACTTGAAACATATTCACTTTAATATACTTCCATCTTTCCATGGGTTAGCTTCAAAAGATCCCTTGACTTTCTTGCGTGGTTTTTATGCAACCATCCAAACATTTCCATTGGTGGGGCTAATAAAAGATCAATTAGGTATGAGATGCTTCCCATACACTCTGAAAGATGCAGCCAAGACTTGGTCCATGATAGTAGCTCTTGGCTCATTGACAACTTGGGGAGCCATTTACAATAAGTTTATTGGAAAATTTTACTCTCATGGAAAAACTGCTGAATTGAGAAGCAAAATAGCCATGTTTCCTTAGATGGATGGTGAAGCTTTCCATGAGGCATGGAGAAGGTTTAAAGTAATTTTGGTTCAATTCCCTCATCATAGATATCCACTTGAGTTGCTTAACCAATTTTTCTATGATGGGTTAACACAACCATGCCAAGCCATGGTTGATAATGCTGTAGGTGGAGGTATGGGAGAGAAAATTCCAGAAGAAACTTATGAGCTTTATGAGATGTTGGAAGCAAATTTCCAACAGGAGAGTGTAAGAGGTAGATCTAGGAGACTTTATGACGTAAATACTAATTTTGAACTATTAATGCAGATGTTAGAGATGGCTAACTAGATGAAGGCATTGTGCTCAATGATGGTGAAATTGAAGCAACCCCAACCTTCTCCATCAAAGGTTTATTCTCTTTGTGGTAATTCAGAACATTCACCTAATGTTTGCCCTTCAAACGAATATTTTGTAGGTGATGCTAAGCAAGCCAATGCAATAAACTTTTACAAGCAAAGGCCACGGAATTATCCATACTCAAACACTTACAATCCTGGTTAGAGGAATCATCCTAACTTCTCTCAGAACAATGAAAGAAGTTAGAATCAAACTGGAACCTCATTTCAACCTTAACTGAAGAAGGGTACGCTTGAAAAAACATTGCAAAGTTTCATGCCAGCAACACAAAGCGAGCTCTAGAATCATTTAACCAAATTTTGTAACGTTGATTCCAGGATCCATGACATGGAGACATCTATGAAAAAGATGAAAACTCAGTTAGGACAAATTGCAAAAGAAATACAAAGTCACAAACCTGGGAAGTTGCCTTGCCAACTAGAGCAAACAAAAGCAGTAATAACACTAAGGAGTGGAAAGGTAATTGAAAATAAGGTTATTGAAGAAATTGATAATTTAGTTATTTCTACAGGAATGAAGAAAGACAAGAAAAATACTAAGGAAGAAGAGCATCCAAGGAAGGCAGTGTTTCCAGTAATTGACCCTCCTATTAACTACAAAGCAGCCCAACCATATGATTCTCCTGTACCTTTTCTAGGAAGGCTGAAGCAGAGTAAATTTGATAAATCTTTTTCTAACATTTATAATATCCTTTCCAAAGTTAATGTCAATTTTCCTTTGCTTGATATGATAAAAAATATGCCTACTTATGCTACATTTTTGAATATTTAAATACAAGGAAGCCAAAGTATGAGCCACATGAGAAAGTTCTAGTTTTAGAGGTAGCCAGTGCATTTTTACATAAAAACCTTCCCCCAAAACTCAAGGATCTAGGTAGTTTCAATATCTCAATTACTGTTGGAAGAACAAACAAGATAAAGGCAATGCTAGACTTAGGAGCAAGAATTAATTTGATGCCTTATTCTATTTATATGCAATTGGGATTAGGAGAATTGAAATCCACTATAATGTTTCTACAGCTTGCAGATAAATCAATTAAATGTCCTAGAGGCATTGTAGAAGACATTTTTCAGTGGATTAATAAACTGATTATTCCTGCAGATTTTATTATAATTAACATGGAAAGACAAATGATACCAGAAAAGGAAGTGCCTATTCTTCTAGGATTCCCTTTCATGTCAACCACTAAGACAATCATAGATGTGCATAATGGGAAGTTAAAGATGATTGTCTTAGATGAAACTGTGAAATTTTCTATTTATAATTCTTTATCACTACCTTCACATCCTAGTGTATGTTTTCAAGTTGATGAATTAGACTCACTTATTTTATCAACTTTTGCGCAAGAGGAGACAACTGATAAGCTAAAGTTGGTGCTCACTGCAAATGGGCTAGAGGAGGATGAAGAGATAATGCATTTGAAAGCTGAACTTGATAGCGCAGAGCAAGTCAAAGAAGGAGAAGGTACCAATTAAGGGTTGTCACATGTGAACCTAGAAGTGGAACAACCATCTTTTACATCACCTTAACCGAAATTGAAGCAATTACCTTAGAACTTAAAGTATGTAATTTTAGGTGAAAATAATACTTTTCCAGTGATTATTGCTTCTGACTTGTTTGTTGATGAAGAACTTAAGCTGATGAATGTGTTGAAAGAGCACAAATGAGCTATAGGGTGGACATTAGTAGACATCAAGAGAATTAGCCCCATTGTGTACATGCACAAAATTTTGCTAGAAGATGATACAAAAACTTCCAAAGAAGCTCATAGGAGACTTATCCCACATATGAAGGAGGCTGTGAGTGCAGAGGTGATCAAATCATTGGATGCAGGTATTATCTATCCAATCTTTAATAGTGAATGGGTAAGTCTAGTGCATGTGGTGCCAAAGAAGTATACTTTCCCAGGATTTGAGGTAATGAATAATTTTATTGTGAAATAATGGTGTTATTTTTCTATCATGAGGATTGTTAGGAAATGATGTCAAATTGATACTCAATTGATGTGTACAAAATAAATAAACTTGCTACCAAATTGTTACATGAAACTTGAGTTATATCTTAGTAAAGTTTTGTGCATTGATTGGTGTCAAATTACTATTTAATTTTAGCATGATCAAGGGTGATTAGCATGATGTTTAAACATGATGATTAATGATGTAAACTAAGAAATTTAATGTGATTTCTCAAAATTTTCATTCTTTTGGATTAGTTTTAGTATTTTGACCATAACTTCTTCATACGAACTCATAATTGGGCGATTATATTTGTATTGTTTTAATAATTTCAAGTATAACTTTCATGTTGACCATATTTCCTAATTATGCATGTATTTTTATTCATGGGTCCCACAAAGTGACACTACTTGGATTGGAGATGGTTGTAGTGTTTTGGCTATACCTTTTTCATGCGCATTTAGAATTTAGTGATTTTTTATTCATTGGACACTTAACAACAAAGGCTACAACTTTGTGTTTACAAACCCCCATATGTGCCAAATATTTGAGACAAATGATATTTGTTACAATGACATGTGTATTTAGTTAAAATTAGATTTTGATGAAAATCTTGAATGTTAATTGATGATCAGATTGCTGCCTAATTTAGATTTGATTAAAAGTGCTTATATAGCTATTGAATGTGATGATTTAATTGTACAAAAAATTCAGTTTATATGGGACATGGATTATGGTGTATTAATTAGCATATTACTATCCAAATTAGAAGTAAGTTGATAATTTAGTTGCTGCCCAATTTTAATTATTATTGATTACAAAAAGTTATGTTAATCATGTCTATAGATTAGTGAATTATTGATACATGAACATAAGTATAATATAAATGTTATAGCTATCAAAATTTTAATAGAAATTGATTTTAAAATATAATGTAAAATCATTATGTAGTGAAGATAAAGGTGTTTAATTGTTGAGATTTAAAGTTATGCAGTTGATATATTTTACTATCCAATATTAGGCCTAAATTGATCATCTCATGATGTAAGACTCATCCTCTGGCTCAGATTGAGGAAATAGGGTAGACATATGAGTGTGTGGAAGAAAATAAGATAATGAATTAGTTAGAAAAATTCACCCATTTGGTGAATAGTGTGTGAGAACCCTAATTGCTCTCCCATAAAACTCACACCTCCTTCTCCCCTCCTTCTCAATATCAATAGCCTCTTTCTCCCTTCTTTTCAACGTAAACAAGTTTCTTCCTTCCTCCATCTTAGCACCAATCAAAACTATACCCATCATTCAATAATTTGTCCTTCATCTAGTCCAAGTGGACAGTAATATTGGACCTTAGAAAAAAGGGTATGAATTGAGTTATTTTGGGTGTGATTTTCATGTAAAATTGAAGGGGATTAATATTATAATGAAAAATCCTAATTATTTTCATGAAATATGTGAAAACTAGGGTTGTTTATCTAGTTGAAGATGTGGTGAATGTAATTCATGAATTTAGCAATGATTTATGTGTTGTATATGATAAGATTAATGTAGATTTATATTGGCATGAAAGATTAAATTGAAAATCATGAAGTTAAGGGCTGTTTAATTTATGGAGATCATGTGGAACATGTTATGAATGATTATTGATGATTAATGTGTTTAATCATGTCAATAATAAAGCAGAATCATATGGAAGCCTGACTAGACTAAATCATGTATGAGAATTTATCAATGGGAAGGCAATTATGCAAAACTTAGGGGCTATTTTGCAAGTAATAAAATTACCAAATTGTAAATTGAGAAACATGATAATTTGAATGATTATTATCTTAAAAGATTATGTATAAAGTGCAGAAACATTGAATTGGTTAATGGTAATGGAAAACTCTAAAATTGAACTCAGTTAAGGCGGTCATAATAAAAGAGATATTAATTTGCATAATTGTAGCATGTAAACAATTTAATATGCTATGATGAATTTAGGATTGAGACTTGATTGAAAGAGTGGATTATTTTGGTGACTTGGCATAGAAGGAAGAAATTCAAATTTGTGAAAAATTGAGGTAGATAGTTTTTTTCCAAATTCGTTCATGATTGGACATGATCTTGTGTACTGGCATACAGGTACCGAATTTTATCGATATTTGGTTTGAATGCTATGTAATTGAAATTACAAAACCATTTTATTTTGGATTTTTTTAGCTAATTGGTTGGTCGTGTGGCATATGGAGCCTGTGTGGCTAGATGTTGGCCTTGATGGCCTGTGATTAAGATATGTTAAGATTGGCATGGCATGATACTTAAGTAATGTTGAATTGTAATTGTGAGTTTGATACACTTGAATTCCTCAATAGATGTGGTTGGTATTGGTGAACCTATTGTAATCCCTGTGGAGCGATGACGGTGGGGCACTCCTGGGACTTTGTGCGGGTGGTGAATTCCTGGCACTATAGGAGGTGGACTTGGCAGGCTTCTAGTTAGGGATACATGGATGGACCATCTGCATATCGAACATGGGGAGAGTGATTTCTTTATCTTTATTAAGTCCTGATAATGATGCATTGATGAAGTATATGGCTTGATGAGGATATTATAATGATGTCATTATACATGAGTCTTTGTTGTGAGTATGACTCAATGGTAATAATGTATTTGGGGAGTATGTCTGATCTGGATGAGTTAACTTCTAGAAATGAAGACATGGGTATTGTGGGCATGGGTACATGTTGCATTATCATGACATTTGGCATACCATGGATTTATACGTTGCTTGGATTGAGTATATGTATTTGAGCATGCTCTTTCCTTTAACTATTTCCTTATAGTTTTCTGCTTTGTCTACTTATTGAGTTTGCCCAGACTCACGCCATTTTATCACCATTTTCAATTGACAGACCAGACGATGGAGCCCAAATAGGAGTTGGTACTCATGACTAAGAGTAAGGGACAGCCTCTATGATGTATGGATAAATTAGAGTTTGTAACTCCTATGTGGATATGACATCTAATGTGTATAAATTTGTAATTAGAAAGGTTTCAATTCTTAAGGTGTATTTGGTACGTATGGCATAGTTCTATTAGCATGTCATTATGTGGATTATACCTATATATTTTTCTTATAGGTCTGGTTGTGTCTTGCCATTACAATGTGGCTTATCTTATGATTCTAGGTAGTGTGGGCGTTTGTTATGCTAATTGTGATAGTGATGTAATGTGAGAATAAAGTATAGAATGTCGTACAGGTGCAGAAACCCTTATTTTTCAAGGAAGGCTCTGCCAAATTTTCGATAGAACCCTTCTACATAATAAAAGATAGTCAAAATACATAGGCCCCTGGTGGGCTATTGCAAGAAGTTTAGTATTTCTATTGGAAAAAATGACAATGATGAGTTGGTGCGAATGTGAATGACTATAGGGTGGCGGGTCTGCATTAGCTATAGGAAACTCAATGCAGCGACAAGAAAAGATCACTTTTCCCTTTCTTGTATTGATTAGATGCTTGAGATGTTGGCAGGTCAGCCTTACTATTATTTTCTGGATGGTTTTTCAGGTTATAATCAAATTCCAATTACCCTAGAGGACTAGGAAAAATAACTTTTACTTGCCCATTTGGAATTTTTGCATACCGGAGGATGCCATTTGGTTTGTGAAATGCCCCAGCTACTTTTCAAAGGTGTATGATGTCCATCTTTTCTAACATGATTGAAAAGTTTTTAAGGTGCTTATGGATGATTTTTCTATTTTTGGAGACTCATTTGAGACTGTCTTCATAACTTGAGTTTGGTGGTTAAAAGATGTATGGATATGAATTTGACACTAATTTGGGAGAAGTGTCATTTTTTAGCAAAACAGGAAATTGTACTTAGGTACATCATTTCAAATAAAGGCATTAAGGTAGATAAGGCAAAAATTGAATTGATTGCAACATTTCCACCACCAATTTCAATCAAAGGAGTTAGAAGCTTTCTTGGTCATGCGGGTTTTTACCAATGGTTTATTAAAGATTTCTCAAAAATTTCTAGACCGCTTTGTAACCTGTTGGCTAAGGATGTAACTTTTTGTTTTGATGAGGAGTGCCTTGTAGCCTTTACTTTAAAAGAAAAATTGGCATCGCCTCCTATTCTAGCCGTTCTAGATTGGTCTCTTCCATTTGAACTAATGTTTAATGCATCAGACCTTACTGTTGGTGTTGTCTTAGGACAGAGAGTAGATAAATTACCTCATGTTATTCATTATGCAAGTAGGACTCTAAATGAAGCACAATTAAATTATTCTTCCACTAAAAATGAATTGCTTGCTATTGTATTTGCCTTGGAAAAATTTTGTTCTTACTTGAGTGGTTCAAAGGTAATTGTTTATTCAGATCATGCTACATTGAGATACTTGCTAACAAAGAAAGATGCCAAGCTTATGTTGATTAGGTGGGTTTTACTATTGTAAGAGTTCGATCTGACAATCAAGGGTAAGAAGGGGTGTGAGAATGTTGTAGCAGATCATTTGTCCAAACTGGTGGAAGGGACTGACTTCGAGCAAGAAAAAGGAAAGAAAAACATTCCTATCAATGAGATCTTTCCTGATGAGAAATTGTATTCTATAAAGGGGAGTGAACCTTGGTATGCTGATATTGTAAATTACTTAGTTAAAGGAACTTTTAATCCTCTGTTGAACTCACAAGGAATAAGAAAGTTGCTGTCAATGGCAAGGCATTATTTCTGGTATGACCCAGTCCTGTTCAAAATATGCCTAGCCCAAATCATTAGGCATTGCATTCCAGATGATGAGCAACAAAGTATTCCAAGACATTGCCACACATTTAGTTATGGAGGCCATTTTGGAGGGAAGAAAGCTACTCTCAAAGTCTTTCAATCTAAATTTTATTGGCCAACAATTTATAAGGATGCTCATGGTTTTTATGCTATGTGTGATAGATGCTAGAGAATGAGAATAAGAAACATTGGAAAAAGAGATGAGATGCCACTTACAGGTAACCTTATCATTGAACTTTTTGATGTATGGGGCATTGATTTCATGAGTCCATTCTCACTATCCAATGGGAACTAGTATATTTCGCTTGCTGTGGATTATGTGTCCAAATGGATTGAAGCTATGGCCACTAAAACTAACAATGCTAATGTTGTACTGAGATTTTTGAAAGACAGGATTTTTTTCAGGTTTAGCACAATAAGAGTTATAATTAGTGATAGAGGAACTCATTTCTGCAATAAGGTTTTTGCAACTCTATTAAAACAGTACAACATTATTCATAGGGTTGCAACACCTTATAATCCACAAACATCGGGGCAAGTAGAAGTTAGCAACAGACAAATAAAAGCAATTCTGGAAAGGATTGTGGACACTTTAAGGAAAGACTGGTGTCACGCCCCGCTTTCTGAGGCTTGACTTATCATTTATACTGCATTTCACCTTGATTTCTCTACTTTTAGGGTGGGGTGATTAGCCCAAAATTTGGTAGAGCCTAACCTAGAATTTTAAAATCTAAACTGTACAATTGTATATTACATAAATAAAACAATAATATAGATTTTAAATACAAACACACACATTTCGACGGCCAAAGATCTGAGTAGAATCATGATGGCAATCTACATCCTTAAAATCCATTAATAAACTGATAATTAAATTATTAAGACATGCCATTATATCTTATTATACATCATTTGAATCCTTCAAATACAATACAATTATACAACCAATTACGAATCGAAATACCATAATTAAAGAGTCTTCAATCTTGCTCAACAATTCCAATCCGTATTTAGGAAATCTTCACCTAGCCTGTCAACTAAAAAAATAAATAAGAAGGCGTGAGTCTGGGCAACTTAGTAAGTAGGCATATAATAACAAAATATAATCAATAATCTACATACATTATATGTAATTTCAACAATAGACTAAATTCATGCTCAATATTGTCATATCTCAAACATTACCACTTTGTCATCACAATTACCAATTTTCATAAATTACACATACTATTCAATGGGATGTTCTTCATCCCTTTCAATAAACAACCATACATATGAATAATAATCATATGAAAAAAATCAATAATCCAAACCAAGGGATACCCACTATCCAAATAAATTAAATACACCAATCTTCAACCCATATGGGACGCTCACAAACCCCAACCAAAAT
Organism: Pouteria campechiana; assembly: GCA_036873735.1. NCBI lineage: Eukaryota > Viridiplantae > Streptophyta > Magnoliopsida > Ericales > Sapotaceae > Pouteria > Pouteria campechiana. Next base: position 13,580 of record JAYJMB010068805.1, read on the forward strand.
AACCATGCTCGAATACAAATTGGATTTTCATCCCCAAACATACAATATAATTAATCAAGGATGGGTGCCTACTTACCTCAGGTTATTTGCTCTAAACCATTCCTTCAATTCTATGCCTTTTCATCATTCTCATATCATCTTGTATAGGGTAAAATCTCATTCATCACAAATATAGCTCCAACTAATTTCTTCCTAGCTAATGAGTATGATTTATGGCAAAACCCATATCTCAATAGAGAATCTCAATTAATTTTTATATTTAAATATATGGAATCCAAATCTTTATAAAATATAATTATCGTGCCATTAACCTCAATGATCAAAATAAATGATTTAGTTAGGTCCTCAACTTGCCCAATTTGTCACTTAATCATTTTAAAGTCAAAATCCTTTTTAACCCAATTTGGGTTTTCATTCCCAAACATCTCAAACAAATCCCAAAATAATTTAATTCATGTCTTAATCATTTCCCTCCATAATTGTTACTTATAAACTACCAAATTGGGCATAAATCAATGTTCATAGATTGGGTAGAAACCCAAGTAAGCCAAATCCATGGATTATTATATCCAAATCATTATAATTAAACGATACAACCATTTCCCCCATGATTTCCATACCAAATTCATCATCTTCCCCAAAACTTTTCTGTTCATAGAAACCCTAATAACCCAAAATCTAATTTTTATGCCCAAATTAGTTCTAACATATTATTAAGCATAGTTAAATGATTTTCCCTATAATTTATATAACATACATCATGAAATTTCTTCTAAAAATCACTGTTCATGAAATTTATAAAACTCTAGTTTAGTAAAAATAGAAATTTGGATGGAAAAAATCATCTTACCAGAGATTCCCAGCATAGCTTCCATTAATGGATGAAAATCCAAGCCCAAAGTTCCAAGTAGCATCATCCATTTTCACCAAACAACGTCTTTTTCACCAATCTATGAACCCAACAGTTGGGTTTTATCATCTTCTTCAAGAAACAGTGGATTCTTACTTAAACTAGGAATTCCCTAACTAAATCATGGTGGAATCATGCTAAATGAGTTTAGGGCATGATTTTGAAGCATGGGAGAAGAAGCAAAATGGAAATTAATGAAACAAAATGGGTTTGGGGTTTAAAAAGTCAAGTTTTATGGTGCTCTGGCGCATCAGCGGACTCTTCTTGCGGTAGGAAAAAGCGTTGTCATAGCAAGGTCTTACTAGATGACCAAAATGGGCAATTTTGGGACCTTATTGCGGCATAAAATGACTTTGCCACTGCAGAAAAATGACCTTGCCATGGCAAGCTCTCACTAGATGCCAAAAATGTCATTTTTTGGAGTCTTGCCGCAGTAGAGAAAAGCCTTGTTGCGGCAAGCTCTTTCTATCCGACATAGTGATAGTATTTTGACCATAAATTTCGCATACAATGTCCAAATGACTTGATGTTTGAGGCATTGGAAAGATAAATTCAAGGGATACAACTATTATGTTAACAACATTTTCAAAATAAGTCCAAAAACATGTCAAAAGTTTCATGAAGTTGTCCAATGACATTCATCTTATTATTTTTCAGTCATTTGGAACAACTTTGGTATATTAATCATAACTTTCTCATATGACATCAGAATTGAGTTATTTTTCTTTCATTAGATGGATAATTTTATGACCTACATTTCATGTTAAACACATTTTCAAATTAGTCCATTATCTATGTCTGATTTTAATCACAATAAACCCTTTTTTCAAATCCAGCTTTTACACTTATGAAAAATCATCCATAGCATCATCCATAGCCCCATTTTATATAAAACACTTCAAATCTCTGATTAATTACTTCTCACACATCACATATATGAAATAAGACTTGTTTATGCTATTTACCACTTTATTTGAAGTCAATGTCCAAAAATACTCATTCAGTTGGTTTTAACCGAATTTCTCTAAATTTCCTGCTATAAATGACTTCACATGCCATTTCCATTCTAGAATGCATCCAAGTTTTAAACCAAATTCCCCGCACATCAGATACATGAAATAAAATATATTTATGCTATTTTCCATCTCATTTGAGGTCAATTATCAAAAAATCACCGATTCAATTCATTTTAACTGAATTTTTTGTCATAAGTAACTCCATGTGCCATATTCATTCCGAGTTACATCCAAAACTCAAACTAATATTTTACACACATTACACTACACATAATAACTATCTTAGGCCATTCACATTGATTATAGATATGCCTTTTCCCCAAATTCACTATTTTAGTTTTTTTTGTGGAACAATCAACTCAATAATTCAAAATTGAAAGATTGTCTCTAAAGTTCAATTTAAAACCTCATACATGTCACATTATGCCTAATAAGCAGTTTCATTAGTCGCTAAAGTCATATATATGACTTAACTCAAAATCACTCAAAACTACTACTGAAGTCATTCTCTTCGTTCAATTTAGTTTTCCATAACAAATTTCTTTATAAAACACTGTATATCACATCAATTCCTCACTTTACTAGAATGGAAAAATTTTTCCTCAAATTTCAACACCACAGGTGTTACAACTGGGCAATGAAGTTGAATGATGCCTTGTGGTCATACAGGACTGCTTTCAAGACCCCAATTGGAATGAGTCCGTACAGACTTATTTTTGGGAAAGCTTGCCATTTGCCTTTTGAGTTAGAGCATAAGGCCTATTGGGCTATTAAACATCTACGTGATCATATGGAAAAGGCAAAAGAGCAGAGGAAAACTTCATCTTCATGAACTTGAAGAGCTGAGGAATGTGGCTTAGGAAAATGCCAAGATCTACAAGGAGCGGATGAAGAAATATCATGATGAAGTCATTCATAAATGGTAGATTGAGCCTGGGAAGGATGTTTTGCTTTATGACTCACATTTGCATTTGTTTCTAGGAAAAACTGAAGTCACATTGGGTCAGTCCATTCTGTGTCACACAAGTGTTTCCTCATGGAGCAGTAGAATTGAAGAATTCAAAAGATGGGAGACTTTTAAAGTTAATGGACATCATGTGAAGAAATACAATAGAGAGGACAAGCTAAGGCAACTGAATTACATGTGGGAAATTAAAAAAATTGTAGTTCGTCTTACTCAGACATTAAATAAAGCACTCCTTGGGAGGCAACCCAAGATGTTTTATCTTTCAGTTATTTCAATTTCTTAGACATAGTTGCATTAGTTTAAATAATCTTACTTTAATCATTTGGTTGATAGATTACATTGTTATTCTTCCTATTTGTTTTACTTAATGCATTATTGTTTCATGTTTGATAGGTTAAAGGCCTAAGTAACAATTTCAAGCAAGCAGATCAAATAGGGGATGATACTGTTGAACATTCTATCTAGCTTGATTTTGATGATGAACATTCTTAAACAAGTAAGTTTTGATGATGAGCAAAGACATGAGTGAAACATTAAGGTATTAACAATTTGTTCTCAAGCATATTGCAGAAATATTATCCCATACTTGACTTGAGAATAATCCTCATGATGATCAAAGGAAGAAACCAAGTTAATGCTAATGAAAAATAAGTATATAAACTTAAAACAAGAAAATAGAAATCTTAAAGTCTTCAAAGCATGCTTCAGAGCTAATAGGAATATCTTTGGAGACATCAAGACATGCTTCAAAGTTAATTGAAAAGCTTCGTAGTCAACCCAAGACAAGCTTCGGAGTGGTCACATTGTGCTTTGGAGTCATCATAAGTACACTTTGGAGTCAATAGATAAGCTTCAGAATCATCATAAGCATACTTCGGAACCAACAGGAAAATTTTAGAGTCATCATAGCAAGCTTTGGAAATAAAAGACAAGTTTAGGAGTCATCATAGCATACTTTGGAGCCAATAAGAAAGCTTCAAAATCTTCATAATATGCTTTGGAGTTGTCACAGTACACTTTAGAATCAGTAAGACATACTTCAGAGTTAATCAGGCAAGCTTGGAGTTATGAAGATAAACTTTGGATTTAATCAGACATGTTTTGGAATAAATCAAATATACTTTGGAGTTATGAAAACATGCTTTAGAATCATAGAGTTACGCTTCGTAATCAATTGGACCTACTTCAGAGATATCAAAATATGCTTTGGAGATAGCAAGCAAATGTCAAAGTTGTCAAACAGTACTTTGGAGTCACCCTTTTCTAAAGCATCAAAAGTTAAAAAAATCAAAACTCTTCTTTATAAAGATTTATCGCAATTAAGAAGGTTTACCATCATTTTAGAGAATCAATCAGAGTATCCAAAATCATTCAAAGGATATGGTTGTTCACTCATCACTTTGGAGTAACTGAAGAAGTTGCTTTGAAGCATCCGATACTCATGTGAACATTAAGAAAAGTCAGCGACAAAGTTGTGGACTAATACCAGATTACTGCAAAGTCAGACGTCAAACAAAATTTAAGGTGAAGAAAAACATTTTTGAATGTTTGAAAGTCTGCCACAGTCAGCAATGGAAAAATCTCTCTCAACCAATAAAAAGGCACTCAGATGCAAAAGAAAATATATAGAACATATTGAATATATGAAAATATAAAAAAGCTAAAGTTTTAAGCATGTAAAATCTTCCTTCAAAGTTCAACTCCAATGGTTATAACTCTATCAGAGCTCTCAAAGTCTAAATTGCTTCTCAATCAAGGAGTTTGAATCTTTTACTCATATTGCTTATTCATTTACTTAAAGTTCTAAATCTAAGTACAAGCCTGCCTAAGTAAGAGGCATTAATCTATACACTTTTTTTTAGTATTTGGTAACACAAGTAGAGTGCTTGGTGTTTATGTATTGAGATAAGAAAGTAGGGAACTTGCTGAAAGGATACAAGTTCGTTGGTGAGCTTTGAAACTAATAAGTTGTAAAAGTTTCTAGTTAGTTTGGAAAACTAGTAAGTTGGTTGGTAAGCTTGTGGGAAAACCACTGTGTATTTGATCAAGTTGATCAAGGTGTTAGTGGAACCTAAGATCAGTAGAGGCAACTGACTCAGAGAAGTGAAGTAGGAACCCAGGAAGGGCTGAACCAGTATAAAAATCTTGTGTTGTGTATTGTGCAATCTATTCTATTTATTCATTCAGCACTTTGATCATTTGATTTGGCCAAAAGTTTTAAAAGCTCAATTCACCTATCTTGAGCTACCATTGTGTAAGGGACCAACAAGTGGTATCAGAGCAGGCTTCACTCGTTAAAGTTTGATTACCAATATGTTAACTTGTGAAGAGATTCAAATGGCCGCTATGTTCCATAATACTTATGCTGAAGGACAATCCACTTCTAGACCTCCTTTATTTGATGGAACCAATTATGGGTATTGGAAAATAAGAATGCAATTTTTTTTTATTACCACAGATTACCAGTTGTGGCTTATAGTGAAAAATGGAAAGAATGACACTAACACTAAAGGTAAATACACTCTAGAAGATATACAAGCAGTAGAACGTGATGCCAAGGCAAAGAATTGCCTCTACCATGCACTAACTTCTTCTGAGTTTGAAAAGATTTTTACATGTGATTTAGTTAAGGAAATCTGAAACAAACTTAAGGTAGCACATGAAAGTACAAATAAGCTAAAAGAAACTAAAATAAATCTTCTAGTGCAGGAATATGAAGCTTCTCTATGAAGGAATCAGAAAACATTTCTGAAATATTTGAAAGATTTCAGAAAATCACTAATAGCTTAAAGAACTTAGGAGAAAAATATGAAGAATCCAAACTAGTGAAGAAAATCTTAAGATCCCTACCTAGACACTGGATGCCTACTATGACTGCTATATAGGAAGCAAAAGATCTAACAAAGGTGATAGTAGAAGAACTTATGGAATCACTCATGACCCATGAAGTCCTGATGAAACAAAAAGCTCCAAATGAAGGCAAAGGCAAGAAAATAATAACTTTATGAGTAGGATTAGAAAATGAAGAATTTTCATAAGAAGCCTCAACTAGTGAAGATGATGAAGATATGACAATGATAACTAGAAGATTCAGAAATATGCTTAAGAAGAAAAAATTTGGAAACAATTCCAAGAACTTCAAAAGTAAAGACAAGAAAAAGGAAGTTCCAATCTGTTATAATTGCAGCAAACCTGGGCATATGAAATTTGATTGCCCAGAATCAAATAAAAAGTAAGAAGACAAGAAGAAAAGGTATAACTCTTACTTTGACAAAAAAAATATTTCTAATAGTAGAAAATTTGGAAAGAAGAAGAAAGATATAGTTGCATGGGAAATATTAGAAAATGTGATGCAAGAAAGCTTAATGAAGAAGAAGAAGAAAATGAAGCTCAATTCAACTCACTTTGCTCCAAAGAAAAGGATTAGGAAGAGCATTACACAGGAATAAGCTTTATGGCCATCCACAATGATGAGATAAATTCAAAACCTAAAATTTCTAATATTGAAGAATTATAAGATGAACTATATTTAGATTTCAAAAAATTAAAACCCAAACACAGGAAAACTAAAACAGAACTTGAAAGAATTATTAATGAATGCTCCAAATTAAGATAAGAAAATACATTGCTCAAAATTAATCAAAATATAAATACAGAACTTGAGCAAATCAAAGCAGAAAACCATACTCTTAGAAGAACCTTAACTACTATCTTATTTAAACTTAAAACAAAGAAAGGCATAGGAAACTAAAGAAAGAAAAATTATGAAAGAAGACTAGAACCCAAACAGAATATGATTTGGATTCCTAAAATAGTTACTAAAGTTGTAAATGCAATGATATATCTAGAAAATAGATTATTAGCATCTAAAAAATAATGGGTGCCAAAATATTCTGCTACTAACCCACCTAGACCCATTCCTAAATGGGTACCAAAAGTTATAGCTTAATTTCATTACTGCAGGAGTATTTGAGAGGCATAGAGAATAGCAAGTGGTACATTGATAGTGGTTGCTCAAGACACATGATAGGGGAAAGGAAATTGTTCACAGAACTAAAAGCTAAAAATAGAGGAACAATTACCTTTGGGGATAATGGAAAAGGTATAGTAGTTGGAATTGGTAAAATTGGCCAAACTCCCTCTATTATAATTTCAAATGCTTTACTAGTAGAAGGATTAAAACATAATTTTTTAAGTGTAAGTCAATTTTGTGATAATGGTAATAAAGTTGTGTTTGAATCTCATACTTATTCAATATTAGATAGTTCAAATTTAGTTGTAGTACTTGAAGAAAGACGTGAAAATGTATATTTGGTGGATTTAAATGATATCCAAGTCAAATGTCCTATTGTAAATGATAATGAACCCATATTGTGTCATAGAAGGCTAGGACATGCCAAAAAAAAATCTAATTGAAAGATTATATAATAAAGATCTAGTTGTTAGCTTACTAAAATTCAAATTTGATAATAAGTTGTGTGATGCTTTCATGAAAGGCAAGCAAGTAAAAGAATCATTAAAGTCAAACAAAAAGTATACATAACTAAACCCCTTCAGTTGCTACATATGGATTTAGTTGGACTAACAAAAACAAGAAGCCTTGTAGGAAAATATTACGCATACATCATTATAGATAACTTTAGTAGATTCACCTAGGTAATGTTTCTAACATCCAAAAATGAAGATTTTTCATTCTTTAAGGTATTTTCCAAATGTGTGCAGAATGAACAAAGTTCTCGTATAGTTTCCATAAGGAGTGATCATCGTGGAGAGTTTAAAAATCATAGATTCACTGATTTCTGTGAAAACAATGGAATTCTTCAAACTTTCTCTATGCCAAAAACACCCCAACAAAATGAAGTAGCTGAAAGGAAAAATAAATCCTTACAAGAAATGGCAAGGATAATTTGAGTGAATACATCCACCCACAGTATTTGTGGGCTAAAGCAATGAACACGACATGTTATATTATTAACAAAATCTTTACTAGATTTATACTCAACAAAACTCTATTTGAATTATATTATGACAAGAAACTAAATATTTTATATTTTCATACTTTTGGTTGTAAGTGATTTATTCTTAACAATGGCAAAGAAAATCATGGTAAATTTGAAAACAAATCTGATGAAGGCATTTTCCTTGATTATTCGATTGTTAGTAAGGCATTTAGAGTCTACAACCTGAAAAATAAAACTGTAGAGGAATTTACTCATATAAATTTTAATGAAAATACTAATTCCTCTAGGAGGATAAGTGATTTTAATGATGGGATAAGAGAACCAACAATATCAATTGAGAAAATGAAAATACCAAACAAAGAAAGCAAAAATTCCCAATTAGAAACACAGATGGATGAAGAAGAAATGGATGATGGACTATCCATCAGTGAGGTAAACATTGAAGGTAATAATACTTTTCCTAAAGATTGAAAATTAATGCATGATTACCCTAAAATTTAGATAATTGGTGATGTATATAATAAAGTCAGAACTAGATTTTCTTATCACCAAATATATGGCAATTTTGCTTTTATTTCTCAATTAGAACCAACTTGTGTAGAACAGGGTTTAGAAGATGAAAACTGGATTTTAGCTATGCAAGAAGAATTAGACCAATTCAAAAGAAATAATGTGTGGACTATTGTTCCAAGACCAAATCATCAAACTTCTATAGGAACTAAATGGGTCTTTAGTAATAAATTAAATGAATCTGGAATTTTTGTAAGAAATAAAGCAATATTAGTAGCCAAAGGGTACTATCAGGAGGAAGGTATTGATTTTTAAGAATCATATGCTCCTATTGCAAGAATTGAAACCATTAGAATGCTTCTTGTATTTGCATCCTATATGAACTTCAAGTTATATTAGATGGATGTAAAGAGTGCATTCTTAAATGGATTTATTAATGAAGAGATTTATATAGAACAACCACCTGGGTTTGAAGATCCTCACAACCCAAATCATGTGTTCAAACTAAAGAAAGCCCTCTTGGTTTATGTAGAACAACCATCTGGGTTTGAAGATCCTCATAACCTAAATCATGTGTTCAAACTAAAGAAAGCCCTCTATGGTTTAACACAGGCTCCCAGAGCCTGGTATGAAAGATTAAGCAAATTTCTCATTGGAAAAGGTTTTTCAAGAGGCAAAGTTGACACTACTCTCTTCATTAAAAATGCAATGAAAGATATTCTTATAGTTCAAGTTTATGTTGATGATATAGTATTTGGTGCAACTAATAAAAATCTTTGCAAAGAATTTTCCAAGACAATGCAGGGAGAATTTGAATGAACTTGATAGGTGAACTCAACTTCTTCTTGGGACTGCAATTAAGTAGATGAAAGAAGGAATCTTTATTCACCAAGCAAAATACACAACAGAATTGCTAAAGAAGTTTAACATTGAAGATGGGAAAAGATATGGAATGCCAATGAGTATATCAATAAAAATGAACAAAGATGAAAAAGGTAAGTCTGTTTACCAAAAACTTTACAGAAGCATGATAGGATCATTGTTATATTTAACTACTAATAGACCTGACATAATGTTTAGTATATGCATCTATGCTAGATTTCAATCAGCTGTAAAAGAGTCACATCTTGTTGTTGTAAAAATAATATTTAGATATCTTTTAGATACACCCAATCTTAGATTATGGTATCCAAAATATTTAGATTTTAATTTAATAGGTACATAGATGTAGATTTTGCTAGATATAAACTAGATAGAAAGAGTACCTCAGGATCTTGCCAATTTCTAGGAAGCATGATTATTTTATTGTTCTCTAAGAAACTTATCAACTGCTGAGGCTAAATATATAGCGGCAGGCAGTTGTTGTGCACAGATCCTATGGATGAAACAATAATTAAACAATTTTAGCCTTAACTTTGTAGATATACCTATTAGATGTGACAACACTAGGGCTATAAATCTGACCAAGAATCCATTTCTACATTCTCGAACTAAGCATATAGAAATTATGCATCATTTTATTAGGGACCATGTTCAAAACTATGACATTTGCTTAAACTTTGTCCTAACAGAAAATCAGCTAGCAGATATTTTACAAAACCACTTCCAAAAGAAAGATTTAACATGAAAAGAAGAGAACTAGGCATTCTAGATACAAAAACATAAAATGCTTAATTTATAAAATAAATTAGCCATTTTGTGTTCTCATCTATGTAAAACATAAAATGAAATACATTGTAACCTTCCATTTTCTAAGAAATGTATAAATGCATATTTAATTATCTATCTTGGTAATGATTCCTAAATAAACATGTATTAATGGGTAAAAAGGATAATTAATTTATAAAACTTAAAATCCAAAACTCCAAAAATGCATTTTATAAAATTTCAGAGTTAAGTCAAATTTTATACTTTGTAGCCTTTGAAGGTCCAAACAAAACCCTCCAAAGTAATACATCGGAGAATCCGAAAATCCCAAATTGAATCCGAAGCCAAAACACGTTAGTATTTCAAAGTAATTTTAAACCAAACAATAAAATCCAAAAGCACTCAATCTATTTAAGTGCTTGAAACCTCTCCGAAAACCTAAACTCTTCTTCTCTGAACTCTCGATAACTCCCTTTCAGAGAAGACTCTCCATCTTCCCACTCTTTTTGAATCTCAATCTCAACTCTCTCCATCTGTCTTCCTGCCTTCTCCAACATCTCATCTAGAAACTCCCATTTTCATTCAAAACCCTAGCTTTCTTTATCGAAAGGGCAAGAACCAAAGGAGCAGAAAGCGAAAGAAAGGAAAGAGATGATTCTCCATAGAGAAGAGGAACCAAAAGGCCAGACAAGAAGTTGATACACTTAAGGTAATCTTTCTAAATAGTTCATCTGACTACTTCAAATTTTTAAAAAGATATGAGGATGGGAGAATAGTAAAAGGAAAAATCTTTAATTTTGAAGCCTTTGCTATGTAATTAGAAGTATCTAAATGGCTAAGATACCTACGTTGGAATGAATATGTGAGTTACAAAGATAGTCTATTGATGAGAATGCAAAATGTCATATTTTATTCTCCTAATACTTCATCTTTTGCACCTATTTGATTCCTAAAT